>PVJX010043261.1:0-13758 GCA_004027295.1 Dolichotis patagonum
TGCATGCCAGATCCATTTCCCATGTTTGGGAAGTTTTCTTCTATTACTTCTGTGAATATCCTTTTCATTTCATTTGTGTTGACCCTTGCTTCTTCATTGAGACCTATCACTCTTAAATTATTCTTCTTTGCATCATGTTGCAACCATTGAGTTGTTATTTCCTGATTCCATGTTATTTGTAAGAGATCTTTCCTTTTATGATCACTAGCTGCAATCCTGTCTTCAAGGTTTGAAAGTCTATATTCAGTCTTTTTCAAGCAGTTGTGCAAGCTTCTGATTGAATTTTTAATTTCCTGCATTTCTCTTTGAATGTTTCATGCATTGTAAATCCTTTCTACATTCATTCAAGGTTTCCATCATTTTCTTATGCTCCTCTTTATTGTCTATGTCTTCTTTAGACCTGCAGAAAAATTCTTTCAGTATGTTTGTGATTTCTTCTTTTACTTGAGATATTATTTCTGATTTGACTGCTTTTACCATTTCATGAAGTTGTTTCCTTACTTCAGTTGCTATCTTCTCAGAGATTTCAGGTGTGTGACTTCTGTTTTCTTCCGTGACTGTATCTCCCAGGCTTATTGTGTGTAGGTTAGAAGTCTGAGTTTGCCTTTTGCTCCTTCATCTTGACATTCTCCTGGGTTCCTCCCAACAAGCTGATTGTGGGGTCCCAGGCACTTCCCACATTGGCTATTGCTAGGTAGTGTAGGGGGATGGGACAGGCACCTGGGTTCCTCTGATCCCAGATTTACAGGGAGGTAGCAGGGCATTGGGCGGGCTTCTCCAGACCTGTGAAGCTACACTGGGGCTTCCTTGATTTTCAGGAGTGCATGGAGGTGAGGCTGCTTCTCTCAGCCTGTGTGTCTACACTGGGACTCCCATGATGGTGGCAGGCACACGGGCATGTGTTTGTCTGATTCTCCTGATAGGTGATGGCTGCCTGATGGAACCAAAGGCCTCCAATGGTGGCTTACAGGTGCATGGGGCTTACTCGGCTGCATGTACCTGCTCCTGCTGGCTGTGTGTCGAAAGAAGCCTTCTGGTGGCAGTGCCCAGCAAGTAAAGGTGGATCTGCTGGTTCTTTCTGCCCATGCTGATTGCCCATAAGAAGGGGCCTTCTGGTGGCAGTGCCCGGCAGGCAGAGGTGGATCTGTCTTGTTCTCTGTGCCTGTACTGGCTGCCTGGAAGAGGCCTTCCAATAATAGATTTCTGTATACATAAAACCAGGTATGGTGGTACATCCCTGTAATCCAGTGCTAAGTCACTAGTAACTAGTAAGACCTCATCTCAAAACAAAAAGATTAAAAAGACTGTGGATATAGCCCAACACTAAAATGCTTGTCTATCATGTGTGAGGTCCTGGATTCAATGCCCAGCACCACAAAAAAAGTTCTTGTGGAATTTCCTGCTAAGTATATACACATATTTGATAGGTACAATTATGTCAGATTAAAAATATTTTTAAAACACTACCTCCTATTCTGCAGTGAATTCTAAAAATATTCTTGGGAATTGAGAGTACTGTATGTCTATATCAGATACACTATTTAGCTATCTTAGAATTTTCCATATTCTTTTTAAAGAAAGAATTAGGTATCAATTTATAGTATACTTTTATTGTTTTCCATATTGAGGGTGGAATCCACCAGTACCCTACCACTTAGCTACATCCCCAGTCCTTTTTAATTTTTTATTTTGAGACAGTTTCACTAATTTGTCCAGGCTGGCCTCAAACTTGTGAGCCTATTACCTCAACCCTCCAAGTATCTGAGATTACAGGTGTGGAACAGGGTGCCTGGCTATAATATTTTTATGGGAATTCTTTTACCTAATGCATTGAATTTGAATAGTTTCTTCTCAGGTAGGTTCTATGGATTCCATGATACTGTCTTAGGTCAAGTTCTACACACACAGAGACCAGCAAAAACAATAGAGTATGTGTGAATTGTTCCCTCTCTGCTCTTTAGGTTGAACCTATAAGGGACTAAGAGAAGGGAAAGAGTGATTGCAAGAATGTAGTTTCATGTAAGGTCAAGAATTGGCTTGAGCCAGGGAAAAAGAGTGTGGGGAGATGAAGGGGCCTGAGGATTGTAAATTGTACTGCAAAGTTGTGCTGCCTTGATGGAAGAACCTGGGCTCCTGTATTCCTGTATACATCAATCATTGTCTACCAGACAAGGGTAGTGTAAACTCTTTGGCTTGTCCAGGCATGATGGTCAGCCAAGTTCAATGACGTGGACAAAGCTGAAGGTATAATCTGTTTGTTGCAGTGCATGTGGCACCTCAGGGATGGGTACCCAGGCTAGTCAAGAGGATCTGGATGAGGCTACCAACAGTGTCTACTCCATGACAATGAAGATATGCAAATAAGGAAAGATGCCACTCTTATGCATGTTTAGGGCTCCTCTCCTGTACTTCCCTCATGGATATGTTCATGTGGTTTGTCAGCTGCAGAAATTTTTGTATTGGTACATTTTAGATATACATAATGATAATATTCATCATAGGGAATTTGGACTTATATATGATATATCTTCTTTTTTCTCATTCCCCTCCCTTCCCTTCAACCCCTCTTCCCCTTATTATTTACAAAAGCTTTGTTTCCATTTTTCCTTCTATTCTTTTTCTTGTCCCTTCCTTTCTCCCTCTCTCTCCTTTCTCTTCGTCTCATTTGAATATTTTCTAACCATTTTCCAATAGCTATTATACAGTTTGTCCTTATTTACATTTTTGGTTTCTCATGCCACAGGAATAATGCAATATTTAAACATGTGTGTCTTATTTATTTTACTTAAGAGTATGATTTCAAGGTGCATCCATTTATTCACAAATGACTCAAGTTTATCCTTCTTTATGGTAGAGTAGCATTCCATTGTATAAAAAAACCCACATCTTCTTTATCTACTCATCAATTGATGGGCATTTGAGCTGTTTCCAAGATTTAGCTATGACAAATTGTGCTGCTATAAACATGGGTGAGCATGTGTTAGTGTGGTATGATGTTCTGAATCCTTTCAGGCAGATGCCAGTAGGAGGAATAGCTGAGTCAAGTAGAATTTATAGTTTTAGTTTTTTGAGGAATCTCCACAATGATGTCCACAATGGTTGCATCAGTCTACACTCCCACCAGTGGAGTAGAGTAGAGTGGAGAAGGGTTCCTTTCCCCCCATATCTCCACCAGCATTTGCTTTTGGCTGATTTCTTGATAATAGCCATTATTTCTGTAGTGATACTGAATCTCAGCATTGTTTTAATTTGCATCCCTCCAATGACCAGTTATGTTGCATATTTTTTCATACACTTCTTTGCTATTTCTACTTCATCTGAGAAGTATCTATTCATTTCAGATGCCCATTTTTGATTGGGTCTTTAAATTTGGGGAGTTTAAATTTTTCAGTTCTTTATATGTTCTAGATATTAGTCCTTTGTCAGAGGAACAGCTGGAAAAATTTTTCTACTCTATAGGTTGCCTCTCTACTCTGTTGGTGGTTTCTTTTGCTGTGCAAAACTTTTTAATAAGATGAGATCCCAGCTGTTGATTGTTTATGATATTTCCTGTGCAATTGGGGTTTTGTTCATAAAGTCTTTGCCTATACAAATGTATTAAGAGTTCTACCTATTCTATTTTCCAGCAGATTTAGTGTTTATATTTTAATATTTAAATCTTTGATTCAATTCAATTTTAATTTAGGGCTGGGGATATAACTCAGTGGCACAGCTCTTGGCTGGGAAGTGCAATGTCTTGTCACATTCAGTATGTATGTAGAGTATATTCACTAGGTTTCTCTAGAGAAACAGAATCAAAAGAGTTTATATAAAACATTAGGCAAGGGGATTTGTTAGATAAGCTTACAGGATCAGAAGCAGGATAGTCCACAATGGTGTCTGCAAGCTGGACAGCCAGAGGATCCAGTAGTTCAAAGAAGCTGGAAGTCAGAGAATAAGAGGGATCGATGATGTAGCACCAGTCTGAGATTAAAGGCCTGAAAGCTCGCTGGAGAGTTACTGGTGTGAGTTCATGGAAAGGCTGAAGGATCTGGAGTCTGAAGTGCACAGGTAATAGCAGTAGCAAAAGACATATTCATTCTGGCAGAATGGAATTTTTCAAACACATGCAGAATTTCTCCTTTCATTCCATTTTATCTATAAGCCTACAAGGATAGTACCACCATCAGGGTGGATGTTCTCCCACTTTGTTTGCTGGCATGTGTAACAGTCATCTCTGGAAACATCACCCACAGACATACTCAGGACTGTTTTTGCGAATCTTCCAGGAATTTCTTAACCCAATCAAGTTGACAATCATGGTTAACAGTCACATAGGACTTTTTTCTGGTGTGAATTTGTTGATGTTGCTGGAGCTGGTATTTATTTGTGAAGTCTTTCCCAAAGTTACTGTATTCATAATGCTTCTCTCCAGTGTGAGTTCCCTGATGCATAATCAAAGCTGATTCATATGTGAAAGCCTTCTCACATGTGGGATGGATAGCTGATTGTTCTCTAGCATGAGATTTCTGGTATACAACGATGTGTGTGTGTGTGTGTGTGTGTGTGTGTGTGTGTGTGTGTATGTGTGTGAAGGCCTTCTTACATTTAGTGCTCTTAGTTACTTTTCTCATTGCTGAAACAAAATACCCAATACCCAAAGTTAAAGGATGAAAGCTTTATTTTGGCTCAAAGTTTATGGAGGTTTCAGTCCATTGTTAGCTGACTCCAAGGCAAGGTGGGAGAGGGGCATCACAGAGGAGAAATAGATCATGACAAGCTGGCAGGAGACAGTGAAACAGCAAGCAGCAGCAGTCTGCCTTAATCTCTTTCCCTTTATAGTTTATCCAGGCCATAAACCTATTGATTGGTGCCAGCCACACTCTGGGTGGAGATTTCATTGGCCACAACTTTAATCCCAGCATCACAGACTTAATCCACATTCACACACTCTAGATCTAGCCATCTCCAAAAGCCCCATTATGACCTCATGAAGATCTGTGGGGACATCTATATATAAGCCATAATATTCTGATCCTGCCTCCAAAAGACTCATGCTCACCCCTTTATGCAAAGGGCATTTAGAGGTGCCAAACTCCTAAGTTTCAGCATTGCTGAAAAGTCCAAGTACAAAGGCTTCTTTGAGATTTAAGGCAAATTCTTAGCTGCAAGTTCCCAGTACAAATGAAAAGAAAGTTAAACACTTCCAACATAATAATGGCACAAGATAAACATTCCCGTTGCAAATAGAGAGTTAGAAAGGAATGAGACAAAACCAAGTCCAAAATCCAACAAGGTGAACATTAAGTGCTATAGTTCCATGTACAGCATCCAAGGCTGTCTGTGTCAACATGTGAACACCAAAGACCTTGGGTAGTTCCACCCCTATGGCACCAAGGGTGGTTGGAGCTCTCATGGCTTCTCTCTTGGACTTGTTTTTCTCCTTGCTTGCAATTTTCCTTGAACAATCCACTTTCCTGGCTTCTCCACTGTTTTGTAGTCTCCACTGCACCTTCAGCTTCACACTCATAGAGTCACACATTGCACTCTCAGGTGCATACTGCCTGGCATCCCAGGCCTTCTGAAATCTGGGTGGAAGGCTTCTTGACCCTACAACTCTTGTATTCTGCATGTGCCTAAAACCAGCATCACGTGGATGATGCCAAGGTCTGCTGCCAGCAGGAGCAGTACCTTGGCTTCCTTCTCTCTTGGCCACAGAGAGCGAGTGCCTGGATTACTGAGTACTCTGAACCCAGTCCCAATAAACAAATTTTCTAGGACACCACCGTTCTGGAGGACGGGCTCTGGGTATCTCTTCTCAAAGCAAAGTCTTTCACCTTTGCAATTTTGAGGCTGCAAAGGATAGAATCCTGCTGGTTCTTCTAATGTCCTCAAGTTATCTTTTCTATTGTCCTCTTCCTTCTCAGAAACTGAGTTGTCTGCTCCTTCTTTGCAGGCCACAACTTTATTGGAGGTTTCATTCAGGCCAAACTCAAAACTTGTGTGATTTCTCCATCACAATCTGAGTATTAATTGATGGCTGAAGACTTCCCACAGGGGTTCTTCCCAGAATGGATAATTTGATGTGAAAAGAAGTGTGACTTCCAAATGAAAAATTTCCCTTATTTAGTGCATTCCTAGGTTATCCTCCCAGTGGGAAATTTCAAATGAGGAATGTGTTCCTGTTTGTGCTTGAGTACTTTAGCTTGTTGAACAGATTCACAAATGGTTTCACCTGTATGAGAATTAACAATTTTTTTGTCTTTTTGAGACACTGTCTCACTATGCAGTTCAGGCTGGCCTTGGGCTCACTTTGCAGCCCAGGATGGTCTTGAACTTGCCATGATCCTCCTGCCTCAGCCTTAAATATGGTTAATATAAGAAAACCTGGAAGAAAAATTTGACCCTAGCCAATAATCTCAAGAATTTTCTTGCACTACTTTCATTTTTTTAATGTCTTAATAAAAGTAATGCAAGAAAAATCTTAAGTTTAAATTATACTTCAAACTCTTTCCAAATGAATCACATTTAAGGGACTGTTTTTGTGAACTTATTCAATGTGGGCTCATGTAAATTGTGTTTCCAGTGTACTTAAATTCAAAATCTTCCTTCAGTATGTTCTTGTTAATGAAAGCAAATGACTCTTGAGATTTATTTTGGTTTTCCTTACATCACCCCATCTGATCATCTTGCCAGTTTTCATTAACAAGGGAAACAATGAATTGCCTTTCTTTGAATCATGTAGTATCGCATTGTTTTTCAGAAATTCATATGGTAGGGTTTCAATTCCACACTTCCCACCTAAAAGGGAAAAAAAAGTTATATTGAAACATATCTTAGCCAAGATAGAGGAGCTATCTTGATTCAGGTTGCACACAAGGAAATCAGATGATGATGGTTGTGATGGTTCTTGCTATATGTGTGCACTTGTATCATTTAGGACATATCAGACACTGTGCTAAGTGATACATAAGTATAGACAGATACACATTTAAATTCGTTTGACTATTATGACTTCCTGTGATAGCCCACACTGTGTTTCTAAGACACAGTGTGTACTTTTCAAAAAAGATAATAAAAAAAACCCTAAAACACAATAAAGCCATCAAAACAAAATGATAAAAGTGATACAGGACTTCAAAACAGGATAATAGGAAATTAACAATGGCTACCACAATATGTCTTGTTATCTTCAAAACAGCTGCCCATACCATCAGACATAATAAAACCTTTTTTTTAACATAAGGGATTTTTTTCTACTGGAAGATAAGGTAAGTAGAAATCTTGGAGACATAGTGGTAGGCAAAGAATTCATGAACAAAACACAAACTGCATGGGAAACACTTTAGAGAATCAAAAACTGGGATCTCATATTATTGAAAAGTTTCTGCACTTCAAAAGAAAACCCACAGAATGGGAAAGAATTCTAGCCAGCAACCACTCAGATAAAGGACTTATATCAAGAACATATAAAGAATTGAAAAAATATCAACCCCCCCCAATTCAAAGACCCTCTCCAAAAATGGGCATCTGAGATGATGTAATGGCAAATAAATACATGAAGAAATGTTCACCATCACTGGTCATTCGAGAAATGCAAATTAAAACAACATTGAGATAACATCTCACACCGGAAAGAATAACTGCCATCAAGAAATCAACTGATAAGAAATGTTGATGAGGCTGCGGGGAAAAAGGAACACTTCTCCACTGTTGGTGGTAGTACAGACTGGTGCAACCACTATGGAAATCAATATGGAGAATTCTCAGAAGACTAGGATTGGAAGCTCCATTCAACCGAGCTATTCCCCTCCTGGGTATTTTCCCAGAGGAACTGAAAAGTTCATATCACAGTGATATATGCACACCCATGTTTATAGCAGCACAATTTGTAATAGCTAAATCTTTGAAACAACCAAGATGCCCATCAACTGCAGAGTGGATGAAAAAGATAATGGTATTTTTACACAATGGAATATTACTCAGGGGCCAGGGATTTAGCTCAGTGGCTTAAGTGCCTGCCTGGCAAACGCAAGGTCATGAGTTCGATCCCCGGTACCAAAAAAAAAGGAATATTACTCAGCTATAAAAAAGGATGATCTTGAGGCCTTCATAGGGAAATGGAGACAACTTGAGACTATCCTCATTAGCAAAATAAATAAGAATCATATTTATAAATATCACATTGTGTCTCTAGTGTAATAAGTAATAAGAACTGTAGGAGTGATAATACCCAAAATGTGTAATTTCTGCCGTAAAAAGGAGAGGAAAAGAAAGTGCTCTAAAGGATATAACCGCATGTATGTTTAAGTGTGGAAGATAGATGACCATATTACTGTTTTTGTTAGATTGTTGAGCAGAACTGTTAACAGTCTCACTGTTTGAATGTCTACTTTGTGTGCTTCAATTTTATAACTTGAACAACTATTTCCAATGATGACAGTATGTAACTTATCAAGTGGTGATTATTAAGTGTTTTTGTTGTTGCCATTCTTTTATTTTCTTCCCTTTGGAATTCCGTATGGCTGCTACCCCTTTTCTCTTTTGCTTGTTTTTTTTTTCTTTAAATAGAAGAAGAGAAAAAAAGAATCACGTTTATAAATATCACATTATGTCGCTGGTGTAAAAAGTAATAAGCATTGTAGGAGTAATAAAACCCAAAATGCATAATTGCTACTGTAAAAAAGAGAGCAAAAGAAAGTGCTCTAAAGGATATAACTGCATGTATGTTTAAGTGTGGAAGATAGATGACCATGGTACTGTTTTTGTTAAGATTGTTGAGCAGAAACTGTTAATAGTCTCATTGTTTGAATGTATACTTTGTATGTTTTAATGTTGTAACTTGAACAACTATTTCAAAGATGACAGTATGTAATTTATCAACTAGTGATTTCATAGTGGTTTTTTTGTTCTTTTCTTTTTTTACTTTGGAATTCTGTATTGTTGCTACCCTTTTTTCTGTGTTGTCCAGTTTTTTTTTAAATAAAATTAAAAAAACATAAGGGATTTTTTATTAACATTCAACATTTCAAAATATATAAATACTTTTAAAAAGCAAGATCTGCATGATAAATGCATACAATTTTGTATGTTGATTTAAAAATTGAACACATGGGCCGGGGATTTAGCTCAGTGGCTTAAGTGCCTGCTTGGCAAGTGTGAGGTTGTGAGTTCAATCCCCAGTACCCCCCCCCAAAAAAAATTGAACACATTAGCCTGCCGCCCCGGTAAGTGACTGTGGTCTGGCAAGCCGCGGCCAACGCAGGGCAGGGAAATAAGAATTAACCGCGTTTCCTGAGATCTGCGCCATGTTGGAACTTAGGTTGCTGAGCCAACCAGTAACCAGCTTACCACCCTGGTAAGTGACTGTGGTCTGGCAACCCATGGCCACTCCATGGTGGGGAAACAAGAAGTAACAGCGTTTCCTGAGATCCGCCCCATGTTGGAACTTAGGGTGTTGAGCCAACCAGCAACCAGCCTCCCGCCCTGGTAAGTGAGTGTGGTCTGGCAAGCTGCGACTACCCCAGGGCAGCAAAACAAGAAGCAAGAGCATTTCCTGATATCTGCGCCATGTTGGAACTTAGGGTGCTGAGTCAACCAGTAACCAGCCTGCTGCCCTGATAAGTGACAGTGGTCTGGCAAGCTGCAGCCAGCCCAGGGCGGGGAAACAAGAATTAACAGGGTTTCCTGAGATCTGCGCCATGTTGGAACTTAGGGTGCTGAGCCAACCAGTAAGCAGCCCGCTGCCCTGGTAAGTGAGTGTGGTCTGGCAAGCCGCGACCACCCCAGGGCGTGGAAACAAGAAGCAACAGCACCTCCTAAGATCTGTGCCATGTTGAAACTTAGGGTGCTGAGCCAACCAGTAACCAGCCTGCTGCCTACTGGGGCACGGGCTTAGAATCAAACATACCATACCCCCCACCCTGCTAACAATTGAGATCCAGGGATCTGGGTATCTCTTGGGAGGTTACCATATGTGGTACAGCAAATGGGGAGAGTTTCCTTCTACTATCTCTGAAGGCAGATATTTTTATCGCTGTTTTGCTTTGTCCTGATGAATGTTGTTGCTCTATTCAATATTCTGTCTTGATGTGTTCTATAGTGTTGTGTATTGCTTTTGATTTTGCTATTCCTAATTGAAGAACAACTATTGTGAAGACGACAAGATATACAGTGGTGCCTATTATTGTTGTCCTGGTGACCTGCTGTGATGTTCTGTGCCAATTTCACTATATTTTCTCAATTGGCTTTGTTATACATCCTGTTTTGTTGTATATTACTACCTCCAAGTTAATAAAAATAAAACAATAGAACATGAGAAAACAAGGTAACAAAATACTTCCCAAAACTCCCAACTCCATCAAAGATGATCCATGTGACATGGATAAGTAGAAACTCAAAAACAAAACAAGAGAATTATATAAGGTGATTGAAAAGGAAATAACAACAACAAAACAGATCAGTGAGGTACTGAGCAAGATGAAACATGATATAACTAAACAGATAATGTACTTAAAAAGCAAAAGGAGAAAAAAAATTCTCTAAAGGATATAACTGCATGTATGTTTAAGTGTGTTGCATTGATAACTGTATTACCAAGTTTTTGTTGGATCATTGAACAGAACTGTTTGCAGCCTCACTGTTTGTTCACTTTTATGCCTTAATTTTGTAACATGAGCAACTATTTCTAAGAAGACTATGTAATTTTTCAAGTAGTGATTTCTTAATTGTTTTTTTTGAAATTCTGTATTTCTGCTCTTTTTTCTGTTTTGCTTTTTTTCCTCTTTAAATAAAATTTTAAAAAAATTAAACACTTTAGTAAAAGTTTTAAAATTCACATAAAAATACTGCCATTAAAATAAGTAGTTTGCTTGGTTGTAAAATAATAAACTTAACTACAACATTTCATAATTAGTAAACATCACAGTTATTCTCATATATAGAATACTTTTCATTCAAAATTATTTCACTATGCAAAAACAACTTGAGCTTTTATGAAATCTAAGAAAAGGAACATAAAATAGATATAATCTTAATTACAGAAAATGTAAAATACAAGTACAATCAGACATTTGAAAGATATGCCCTAGGATAAGTATGTTATAAAAATATTGACAAATTTCTAAAACATTGAAAAGTCTTGTGAAGGGTAAGAGTATGATGGAAAATGATAAGGGATTTTCAAATAGTGTTTGTAAGAAGCAAGATAATTACCAACACAAAGCTGGGGAAGGAGAGGGGATTATTAGTTTTTACTTGAAGGATGGGTTATTATCTAGATGGAGTTTCCTGAGAAAAGGAAGTGAATGCATGAATATGTATGATGCATATATAAACATGCCTGGCTGAAAGCAAAATACTCATTCTGGAAATTTTACAGATATTATGTAAGTAAAAAAGAGTAAAGGAAACCTTGAAACTACCCCATGCTTTAGAAACAAATACAACAAACATAAGGAGATGAGAATCAGGACCTGAAGCATTCATTTTTCCTAAATAATTATTCACAAGTCACAAGCATACACATTTATTTTTGTGTAAATCTGGTACTTACTTTCCCAATGTACCCTGAGCAGGTCTCCTAAAGAGTAAATGCACTTTGAAAATTCCAGAATAAGGATTACATCTGTTTTACATTATGGATATGTGTGATATCTACACTAAGACATAATAAAATCTAACAGAATAAAACCAAATCAAACAAATCAATGAAAGCAATATAGGACTTCAAAAAAAAAGATAATAGGAAATTAACAATGGCTATCATAATGCCTCTTGTTACCTTCAGAATAGCTGTCCAGACTGTCAGATAAAGGCATGTAAAATTAAGCAAACAATACAAGAACTAAGTTGCTTCTCTACTTTAGTTGTTATCTTTTTGGAAATTTTAGATATGTGACTTCTAATTTCTACTATGTCTGTATCTCCTGAACTTGTTCTGTGTGGGCTGGCAGTCTAACATTGTATTTTGCTCCTTCATCTTGACATTTTCCTGTATTTTTCTGAATCAGCCCATTGCTGCTTCTTGCACTGGTTACCAGTCCCTTGGTGTAGTGGATTGGACCAGTCACCTGGATTCCTCTGATTCAGGGTTCCTGGAGTGGTGGAGAGGCACTGGATGGTGGTTCACCAGTGCTTCCCCAGTGGCAATGAGGCCTCAGGGTGTAGCTTCTCTGCACTGCCATTGGGCTCCCCAGATCTCTCTAGGCCACAGAATGTACTTTTATTTTTGCTTTTGTCTTCTTTTTCTGTTCTGCCCAATTTTGCTCTGCAGAGATTTTAGAATAAACTTTTGGCACTGTTAAAAAAATAAGTAAGTTCATTTAATCCTTAATGCATCCATCTGAAGTTGACAGGATAACACATGCCTTTAAAAGGAGAAACTGTGCTGGGCATCTCGGTGCATGCCTATAATGCCAGCACTCAGGAGACTGAGGCAGGGTGATTGCTGGGAGTTCGAGGCTAGCCTGGACTACATAGCAAGAACTTGTCTCAAAAACCAAAAATAAAATAAAATAAGCAACTAAAACCAGTCTTGATGGCATGGGACTGTAATCCCAGAACTCCAGGAGGCTGAGGCCAGAGAATCACATATTTGAGCCCATCCTGAGTAATGTAATGATTTAGTGACACCTTGACTCAGAATAAAAAGTGTTGGGAATGTCTCATTGTGAAGGCCCTGGGTCCTGGGTTCTAATTTCCAGTACTGGAAAGGAAAGAGAGAGAGAGAGAGAGAGAGAGAGAAAGAGAGATTGAGGAGAGCAGAGGGAAGAGAGGGAGAGAATTTTAAAAAAGACAAGAAAACACACACCTGAAGCTCAGATTGAGTAAATAATTTGTTCAAGATGATAAGGGAAGTATGTAGCATAGATTGGATTTAAACCAAGGCAACTGGTCTCCACTGATTATGAAATTCAATTTTGTTTACCTTTTTAGTGAGGCTAGTATCTGGGTATCCAGACCTTGTACTATCCCCAAATCTTCACTATTCTTTCACTCTTATGCTGTACTTCTATATACATAAATATCCTTTCATTTATTCTGTAGTGCTTAAGCATGCTAATTCTTAGGCATGAGTCGGGAACTTTTTCAAAACTTTATAGTTCATTTAGCACACACACATCTTTTAAGGCAGGTGACAATACTTAGTTATGATGACTAATCTTCAATGTAAGAAGTTCGTGCTTATGCTGAAAATACCATCTTTAATACTCCTGAGCCCATTGATTTCATAAGTAGCATATAAATGAAGTTATCAGTCTGGAAAATAAATGATGTGAGTTTCCATGCCACCAGAGATAAACAACTGCTCCAAAAACTCTAGTTTATTCTAAAATCTAGTCATTATCCATATACTCTTCTTCCATTAAACCTGCTTTTTCTGCTCCTTTGCACCAATTCAAAATGAATATGTGATTTGTAGATCAGATAACAGGCCTATGTTCTGAAAATTTATCACACAGCCTCATCACACCTCAAAGGAGACATGGTTTTCCCTGAATTTTAAAAGCAGCTATCAACTATACTATCTAGTTTTATACTTTTTTTAAAATTTCTTTTAATTTTATTTTAAAAGGGACTAAAATTAAACACAACAACACAGAACAGAGCGGGACATAAGAAAGCATAAGTTTCAAAGCTACACAACCAGAGATCTTCACTATCTGTCATATTGTCTCTTATTTTCTTCCAAATGGTTGTCCTTATCTTTCCATATGGAGAGCTCATACTAAATAATATAGCCAATCTTTTCACAAGATGTGTAGTTCACTGGCTCCC
>PVJX010043262.1:0-13651 GCA_004027295.1 Dolichotis patagonum
CAAACCTCAGTGACTCTCTATCCACTGGGACATTAGAAACAGACTTCACTGTCTCCATGCATGATGGAATTTTTAAAAGAAAGCTCCATAAATTAAGGCTCTCACAGACCTAGGGAAAAGCCGCTATTGGGAGCAGCGGCTTTGCTGGGTTTGATCCCCCGCTAAGCACAGCTCGTGGGGCTCTGGCCCTTAATTAGCAGGAAGGTCCTGCGAAAAGATTGCACTTGGCAAAAAGCTGCAGCCTAATAACAAACACAGACAGGAGATCAATACATCATCACCTCCTGGAACACACTGATCAGAATACACTTCCTCAAGGAACAAATAGACTGACTGTTTACTGTGTGGGAAAGCCGCTGGCGGCCGGGCTGGGCCCCGCGTGGGCCTGCAGCCCACACCCAGAGCCCGCATGCGCAGGCGATGCCCCAACACCCGTGGGGCCGCCCACAGGGCCTTCCTTCGCGCTAACTCCGCTCTTGACCGCGGCACGGTGGACACAGCCCCTGCGCTGCCTGTCCCAGCTCGGTCACCCGCAGGGCGAGGCATGTTCACAGCACTTCCACGGCGGCGGCTCTGCGTGGGCTTCTCCTCCGGCCTCACCGCCCGCTCCAGGTGCCCCCTCGCTGCCCGCGCGGCATGATGTCCTGCACCGGAGGGTGCGCGCAGTTGCACCTGAGTGAGGCAGCAGGAACTGCGGCTTCGGGGTGGGGGAGGCTGGGCTCGCAGAACGTGGACTTGGAGCTGTTCTCAGAGGCAGGAAGCGCACGTCCTGCCTGGGCCTCGGCAGCACGGACAAGGCCGGCCCGCGTGGGCTCCGCCGGACCGCGTGGGGGCTGCAGCAGGTCGCCTCACCCACTGGTGAGCGCGCAGGGGCTGCTGGGAGGTGAGGCCTTTGAGGCGGAGGGCGTGGGCGTGGGCGTGGGCGTGGCTGCTCGGACTCTGCAGGAGTTTACAGCGCACACCCAGAAGCCTGCACCAGGTGAGCTCGTGTGCAAGCTGTGTGCAAACTGCCTGGTGTGCGTCAGGCTGCCGGCAGCCTGGGGCACCCAAAAACCCGGTCACCCTCCAGGCCCAGACCCAGCTGCTTCCGCGGCCGGCCTGGCCCGGGCCCCTCTCCTCCCTTGGATTTGCCGGACCTTGCAGCTAAAGAGAGATTGTAAACTTCCTGAAAGCCTAGGAAAATATATTATTCTGATCATTTTCCAGAGCCTTTGTGTAAAGAAAGAATTCAATTAAGACATATTGACTTGACTGATGGCCTCGATTAAAGAACACTTCTACAGAATGAGGCTTCCTGTGCGAGTGTGCCTCTTCAAAACAGGAAAACTATAATCAGCTCTTACTGTGCACAAGTTTCCAAACAGTCCTTTATCTGAGTTCCTAGGCAGGTCTTCATCTTCTACCAGAATCTGCTGTGTTTAATGTTCAGAAACTCTCGCGAAGGAATCAGGTTCCTTTGCTGCTCTACCTAAAATACTTTCAACCACACGTGGGCTGAATGACCATCACCTTGGCGGTTACCCAAGTCGCGGCTGCGGGACTTCAGGCCCACCCGCTCATGGGAATCGCTGGAGGTAAACGGTACTCAGCACCCCAGGAGCGTCGGGTGGACGGCCAGGGGTCAGTCTTGCCCCTGGAAAGTAGTTTAATGGACTCTCCATGTGACGACTGAAGAGTGGTAGACATTTAGGGTATTTATCCCATTCACCTCTAGTTCTCTTCAGATATTTTCCAAATTGGGAGAAGTTTCAAGCTTGGGACATTGCTTTCATATAGAGAACTAAATACCTCTCCAGAACATTTTTTAGTTTTCCTCCTACAAAATTAATGATAAATTTGAACTATAAGTTTCCCATTTTTTGAATTGGCAAAGCCTGCTAAATACCTTCATGGAGCAATAAAATGAGAAGTGTGATTTACACAGAAGTGGAAGTTTACCATTGCAGAACAAATGCCAGTGACATAAAAAAATAATGCGTGTGTCCTGGGTTTTAGAATCTGGTAGCAGCAGCAGCTGTGACGCATATATCCATTTATTGCTGGCTAACATAGTCTTCACGTGAATATGCTGCCTTTGAAGGACATTTGGATTGTTTCTACTTTTTGGACATTATGAATCATGCTGCTATAAATATTTAAATACAGTTGCTTTGCGTGGTCACACATTTCCAAGTCTCCTGGGTAGACGCCTACGGTAGGAATTGATGGTTCACATGAGAATGTCTGTTTTTAGGAAACTGGCAAAATATATGCAAAGTGACTTCACCATTGGACATTCCATCAAGGAACTTGTGAAAGTATTTGTTTCTCCACGTCTTTGCCAATGCTTAGCATTACATGCCATAGCACAGGTAAACCTCAAACGTCACAGCAAGAACGAAATGCCACATAGAGTATGATTCCATACACAGGTAATATTCACAGAAGACAAACCCATTGAAACAGGAAATAAATCACTGGTTTTCTGCAAGTAGTTGTGAGGCATATGGAGCAATGAAAATGTTTCAAAATTTTAATTGTGAAAAGTTACAACTTGTAAATTGACTAAAACATGTGAGTTTTATATGTTGATACTCAAATGAAGAGACATAATATATTTAGACATGCAGATGGTATGCATAAGTGTGTATAGATGTATATACATATAAATATATACCAGTTCTATCTTTTCAAAAAAAGTTCATTCTGCCGGGGATTTGGCTCAGTGGTGTAAGCACCTGCCTGGCAAGTGCGAGGTCATGAGTTTGATCCCTGGTACCAAAAAAAAAAGGGTTTACAAAACTTTAAGCTCCCTCAAAAAAAGTTCATTCTGATTAGCAAGATATGGATTTCTCTAGTAGATTGAATATAGAAAATTAATGAGAGATCATGCAATTATGAAGTGAGTTAGCGATTACGTCAATTATCAGATTTCCTGCATTTTCTGAACTAGGCAATGCTTTCTTACAGAACCTGGAGACGAGCACTGTGTTACCCTCTCAGAACACACAAAGGACAGCCCATGCATTTCGCTAATTCTCTAAATTTTTATAGTAGTTTCTACACTGTTTCATGAGTGATCTATAAGGATGTTTTAAGCATCTAAGTGTACAGTTGTAATTGGTGTTGGCATCTTGTTAGTAATTTCAAGATTGTGATTTTAGCCCGTTTGACAAATGTAGACTCCTTTAGTAATGTGCCTGTTCAAACCCTTTGCCCATTTTTAAATTGTTTCTTGCTTTTCATTATTAAATTTTGAGAGCACTTTAAATATTGAAGCCCATTTTTATATACTCTGGGTAAGTTTCCTGATCAGGAATACGCATCACAGACAATTTTCTCAGTCATTAGTTTGCACTTAAAGTGCCTTTTAAAGAGTAGGGATTCTTCGCTTTGGTACAACGCAACTTACCTTTTTTAATGAATAACGCATTTCCTCAAACAAGGAAAAAACCATGACCCATTTGGAGAAGTTAATATATAGGGAGAGGTCTGAGTTAGTCTTTGTTGTGCGTATGTTTGCGTAATGCTTACAGAGCCATTCTAGGAAAAGAAACTGCTCTTTCTTCATGACTTCTCTGCCCCTGTGCAAAGTGAATCCATCGCTCAACTGTTAGAGCATTTCCAATACTCTGTGCTATTTAATTGACATACTCTGTCTTATTTTCTATAATAATATATGGTCTGAAAGGGTTTGCCCTTGAAATAAATTACAAAAACAAGTATGACTCTCAGAATTTGTTTTTCTAAACTGTTCTAGCTGCTTTTAATTTATATATAAATTTAAGAAATATCTTGGCAATTTCTATAAAAACCCTACTGATATTTTGATCAAGATGTTATTAACACAAAATTCCAAGTTGATGGGATTTGCTTTTAATTCAGTGATCTAATTAAGTTACTTCTTTGAGTTTGTATAATTTCTGTTGTATTGGCTGCTTTGATTCTTACCCTTATTTTCTTTATGTGTTTCATCTTTTTCTCTTTCCATGTTCATGGTTTTTAACATATATATTTTAAAACATTTGCATATAACAGAGCATGGTGTAGGTAGGAGAGAGAAAAAGAGGGAAAGAAGGCAACAGAAGGGAGCTAAAGGGTAGGAAGAAGAAGGAGAAGAGAGTGTTTTCTTTATTGCTTTCCTTATTTTTGGCCAGGACATTTTCATGAATTCTATGCTTTGTGCACCTGTGCTCAAATTGTTTTTATTATTTCTGTCTTATTTGTAGTCTTCTGTTTTTCTAGAATTTATGTCTCACAATATTTCAGGATGTTACAAAAACCACAGAATGTTTGTTTTTGTCATTATTTTTCTTGTTGCTAATTTATATCACCTTACATTCATGTTGACTTAACTATTCTTAAGCCAAGAGCAGTCTAACTTTCAACACATTAAACCATTCCTTGCTTGCTTACCATTTTATTTTGGTTCTAGAATTTCCGTTTAACACTAGCTTAAGCATTCTGATCTCTCTGCTGAAATTCCACATCTGTTCATTCGCATGTAAATCTTTATTACTAAAACTTCCAACATATTCATACTAATTAATTTATTCCTCTCACTGAAAGCCTAACAACTGGTGTTCCTTTTTTTTTCTAGTGCTTCTGCTTATTATTCTCTAGGCAGTGAGATACTTTTACTTGATTTTGTAAATCTCATCATCTTTAATTGAACTTGGACGCCAACTGCAGGATAGTAGCAACAGAAAACAATTGTTATTTATTCTTCCACAAAGTTAGAGATGAGAGAAGAGACAATGCTCTGCCCTGTTGCCTGCAGGCCTCTGTGGGTCCCCTGTGCCCAGGAGGATCTCCCTGCAACTCCCAGTGGCCTTTGATCAGGACGCTTCCTGTCATTCTCAGAGGTAGAAGTGCCTCTCTCCTGAGCTCACAGGCGGGAATCCTCTCTGATGCTCCAGGACAGAGATCTGAAGCTTTTCCTTCGTGACTCAGGGTTCTGGCCCTGGGACACAGAGAAGTAACAGTGCTGCGTGTCTTTGTCACTGCAAGGCTGCGGTAGGGTAGAGGCCTGGTCCACCCAAGAAGCCTCTGCTGTTCCGCCCTGCTGGGCCGCCATTGCTTCCTGTGAGCATCTGGCCGACGTCCACGGGGAAAATCTGCAGCTGCTCCCTGCCATGTGCCTTGGATCCTAAGGAATTCCACACTCTCGTGCTGCCCCATGTGTCCTGCAGCAATTTTAGTTGGATTTTTGGCTCTGTGACCTCTTACTAAAAGACAGAAATAAGTAATTTGTTCTACTGGTCTGTTAATTTTTACTATTTTGTTTTGTTTTGTTTTGTTTTTTGTTTTACTTTACTTTATTTTATTTTATTTTATTTTATTTTATTTTATTTTATTTTATTGTTTTTGAGGGTGGTGGGGATTGGACCCAGAGCCCTCAAAAGTTCTACCACTCATCTACATCTCTAGATCCCAAATGTATACTTTTTAAGAAACTTAAAGGACAATTTGAGGTATAGAATGAGGCTATCTCACCCAGAGAGTAGTTTATTTGAGTGTCCAGGCCATTGGAACATTATCATTTTACATCACTGTTATACTGTTCCTGGAATCCTGGCCTCCAATCAATTACTAATTTCTATGTAAGATATTATTTATATCTTCAGCCCTTAGGGAAGAAACCCAAGGGACAGGATGACTTGGGGAGACATCACCATTGCCATATGTCAAAATTTAACTTTAAATTTTCTAACCCAAGATCAAACAATCATGACTGTTGCACTTGGTCTTCTATATTTTTGAACTCATTTTATCCAATTTCTTGACTTGTAATTGTTGCTGTCTTACTCTTGGTATGTTAGCAACTTAAATCAATTTTTTAAAATTCTGCCTTTCCTCAATGCTTTTAGAAAGTCTTGGTATAATTTGGTTATTCTGATCTTAATTATCTTACTTGGGGTTAGCTGTCACTCTACTCTTGGTGTGTTAGTGGCTTAAGTCAGTTTTTTAAATTGCAATTCTCCTTGTTGTCTTTAGATAAAATCTCAGTGTAATTTAGTTGGTCTTTCATTAATATCTGTTAAAGGTTTCAGATGATATAGGTTGTATAAATTGGAGCCTCGATGTAGAGAATGCTAGAGTTTACCTGTAAGTGTTTCCACAAAGCCTCGGGTGCTCCCAGATGGGACTATGGGAGGTGCTTGGACCATTTGGTGCAGTGCTCTTCACTGGATTTGTCCACTGATGAGCTGACAGCTAAATGTGATGCTGGGAGCTGCAGCCCAGTTGGAGGATGTGTTCACTGGGCAGTGGCCTGGAAGACTCTCTCTCCGTCCTCCTCCCTCCACCCCTCTCTGCTTCCTGACTCCCCTGCCATGAACTGATTCTACTATGCCATGCCCCTCTGCTAGGCCTCCTGCCTTGAGCCAGCAAACTATGGGCTGAAACCTCTACATACTGTGAGCTAAAATAAACCTCTCTTCATGTGAGTTGTGGGTATCAAGTATTTTGTCCCAGAAATGAGGAAAGTCACTAAGAGGAAAGTGTTGATGCAAATTCTCAGAAATGTGTCTTCCTTCTACATAGATAAATGGTGAAGAAAGGCAGTTTTTCCTTTTGTTTCCTCTATGCCATATTATTTTTTCTTGTAATTCATACTGCTTTAGCTATCACAATTCCTCCCTTTGTGTGGTTTAAGGCTGAAGGCTTTTCTTCATCTTGCCTTGTTTCTGAAATGAAAGTTCAGTTCCTCAGGTTTAACAAACTCTCTCGGGATAGAAAAGATTCTCTCAGGACCACTTTATTAGCCTCTGAATCATTATTGTTGATTTGTCTTTTGTCTAAAATATATGACTACACACAGAAATTTAAAAGAAGTTTAGATTGATATTTCATATGCCCACTATCTACATTCTACTATCAACAATTTACTGCTTGTACTATTATACATTGAGTCATTACCTATCAAAGCTTCTTGCTTTTAATGTATTGAAAACTAAATTTTTGACATTTCTGGAATTCTTCCTTAGATCAATCAGCATATACACCATTAAGTAAAACTCAGTGTTTGTTTGAAATTTTGTTTTATTTTAATACAAAATTTTTACAAAGTGAAATACACTTTTAAGTGTATATTCACTAGTGTTATGTGTAAAATATGTGATATATATCCTTATTAACATGTGCTGTTATCAAAATAGAAAACATTTAGGCAGGTGTGTTCACACAAGCCTGTAACTCTAGAACTCTGGAAAGCTGAAGCAGGAGCATCAAAAATTTTAAACCCAACCCAGGAAAATTAGCAGCATCGTAAGACTCTCTCCTAAAATAAATAATAAAAAGGGCAGAGGTCCTGGGTTCAATTCTCAGTACCACCAAAAAAAACCCTGGATGGATAGATTGATAGATGGATAGATAGGCGCTTACATCTCCACAGAAAGTTTCCTGTTTCTCCTTGGCAGTCAGTGCTGCCTTCCTTTTCCAAAACATAATATTTCTGTCCTGGAATGTCATAAAAGGTGACTTTTTATACTATTTGCTTTTTTGCATAATGATATTTTCATTTAAATAATGTTTAGACTCATGCATGTTATGGCATGTACTGGGAATTTATTGTATTTTATTGGTGGTTAATTTTCCATTGTATAAATTCACTAAATTTTATCCATCTTCATACTGATCCATGCCAGCACTTTTTCATAGCCGATGGATTATGGTGTAGAATGTACAATTTGGTAAGAGGTTGAAGAAGCTTTTAAAATGTTTTCACCAGTTATATTGCTCTATATCTTTACTAATGTATAGAGTTAAGCATTTTCATTAGTCATTTTTTGGGTTTTTTAAATTTTTCTTTCCTTACACAAATGTCCTTCAGTGTCCCCATGCTGGCCTCCAACTCCTGAGCTCAAACTCGTCCCTCAGCCCCCTGAACAGCTGTAATTATAGACATGTGCCCTCACCCAGCCCTGAGCCCTTTTGGCAGCTGTGACAGCTATCTGTCTATAGCTGAATTTCTTCTTGTTGATGAATAATGGAATATTTCTTTAATGTGTTTATAGTTCACTTGTATGTTCCACTGTCTCCTTGTATTTTTATATTATTTGCATTTTTGCTGCTTATTGTCATTCTTTTTACATCCCAAATGCCAGCCTATATGTGTATATATGTATATATGTATATATATAGATATATAGATATATAGATATATAGATATATAGATATATACATATCTATATATGTATATATGTTTGTGAACTCTATTATTTTGATGTCTAGCTATACATTTAAGCATTTTTGAAGATGTACTGTTACAATTTCTGATATTTAGGATATTTTATTTTTGTATCATCCTGATATTGGGAGGAAATGATATATTTTCTTAATAAGTGCATTTCTGATACAGAAGAATTGGGAGAATAAATCATTATGAAATATCTACCTCAACAGTATACATGATATGTACAATTAAGTGTTTTATTGTTGAATGATATGATGTGTATAATTTATATAATGTATACTGAATACATAATATATGCCTAACATTTGTCTAAGAGCCAACAAGTATAAGAAACTATCCCTATCTCCAAAAAGTATCAGGGACCCGGCCAAGATCTTCAATCTCCCAAACAAGTGTACAGCAAAGGCTTAAATAGATGAGACAAGTGGTATGATTTTTAGGGCTACAGGAGGATCAAATCCCTCTGCAGAGTTTGAGACTCTGTGGGTTAAGACAGGGAATGTCTCTGAGTGACCTGTATTTATTTAGTACTCAAACAAGGAAGGTGCTAGAGTGGAAAAATGCAGAAAACCTGAGCAGGATCTTGGGATGGGTTCAAGGACCCCTCCAGGCAACAGACTATGTTAATTAAGGAGAACCAGCCTAGGAAAAAGTCTCCAGGTGAATCCTGCTAGAGGAGTGAAATGCTTGCAGCTACAACCTCTATCTTATTGACGGGGTTGGAGCCAGGTGTGCACAGCTGTGGCCTGTCTTGCCCCCTGAGGCATCTCCTTGTTCTCAGTTCAGCCATGTCCTGGCCATGCCACAGCCCTGCATGTGTACTCAGCTTCAACAGTTCCAACACAAAAGTCCATAGTATAGAAGAAGGAAAACAAATGATGGAATGTCAAAAATGTACAAAACCACCTGTCAGTGTCAGCAGTCGTGTCTGCTGGATACAGCAGTGATCAAATGCAGCCAGAAGGATCACAAAAGGTTAATGCAGACATAAAAAATATGAAACTAAAATGGAGCCTGGAAAATTTAGAGACAAAAAAAGAAAGAATTTGGGCAAAGTCATAAAGAGAAGCAGATCATGTTCACAGGGTGTTACCTGGAGACAATGAGAGAGTTGGAGCAGTCAGGAAGTGCCATGCTACTGAGACTTTGTAAGTCGAATCAAAGTGTGGAGATTTTATCTAATAAGTGAAGAATTAATGCAACTTTCCTCCTTATTGGCTACTATTAAGAAGTCAGTCAATAACAAATGTAGGAGAGGGTATAGGGAACCCTTCTCCACTGTTGGTGGAAGTGTAGATTGGGCCAACTACTATGGAAATCAGTGTGGAGATTCCTCAAAACACTAGAATTAGAGGTCTCCTTCTGGGCATCTTCCCAGAAAAACTCAAAGCATCATACCACAGTGATATATGCCCACCCATGATTATAGCAGCACGGTTTGTAATAGCCAGATCTTGGCAACAGCTCAAATGCTCATCAACCAAGGAATGGATAAAAAAGACTTTTTTATGCAATAGATTACTATTCAGTCATGAAGCAGGATAAATTTGAGACATTTCTAGGTAAACGGATGCACCTTGAGACCATACTTTTAAGTGATACAATTGGATATTTGTGTAAATATCGCCTTGTTTCTCGGTATGAGAAACCAGAAGTCTGAATAAGGACCAAAGTGCGTAACAGGTATTGTGAAATAGGAAGAAATGGTGCAAAAGAAGGGGGAACTAGGAAGGGAGGAGGGGAAGTAAAGAAGGAAAAAGAAAAATGAAAAGGATAAAATGGAAACAAAGCTTTTTAAATGAGGAGAAGTAGGGTTGAAGAGGAGTTGGGAAAAAAAGAGGAATCAAGATCTACGATTATTGGTACCAATTCCCTATGATGAGTATGATTATTCTGTGTATCTAAATTGTACCAATAAACTTAATAAAATTTTTTAAAACAGTTAATGCAACCTCAGTGAGCTGGCGTGTGTTCAGGGTGTCCGGGGTTTGTTCATCAGTATGAGCGCACTATCTAATAAGGGAAGGCGGCAGGTAGAGAACACCCGACGAGGCTGGAAGACACGCAGTGGCTCACATGTAGGGAGAGAAGTTTGCTGTGGTAAAGGCTTTGGCGTCAGTGTGAGCGAAGACTGTTCAGAGAAAACAAGGACAAGGTGTGTAGTGACTGTCGCAGTCACTTTCTCATTGCAGAGACAGAAGACCCAACACCCACCACTGGAAGGAAGAGAGGTCAGTTCAATCCCTGGTTCCCAAGGGAGAGGAGCATGGCAGACACCTGGTGACGAAGATGCTCCCTTCACAAAGGTGGCCAGGAAGCAGAGAAGGGGAGCAGCGGGCGGGGGAGGGGAGGAACCCTCCCAGGGCACGCCCGGGACCTCCTGCTCCAGCCAGATCTGTCTCGAGCCTGGAGTCCCCCCAGATCGCCCGCAGGCCAGTCTCCTCCCGAGGTCCCCCTGAGGTCACACGAGGCGTTAGGAGGACATGGAGCTGCATGTCATAGCAGTAGGAAACACTGTAGGAAGCGAGGCAAACGTCTAGGTTAGGAAATTAAAAGAAGCGTTTCAAAGATCTCTGTGTTGTTTATTTTTTTAAAAATCTTGTAAGTTTTAAACCAATTAAATAAGTTGTCCAGTCCGTGTAGGCGGATGCGGATTATGTAAGAACTCATGCGGACGTGCAAATGTGACTCCTCCGCACCTGCTTCTCCCCCGAAAGTGATTACTGGAGCTATTTTGAGGAATTCTGTCTGTCAATCTAAAATGGTTATCTCCTGGCGAGGCATCTTTCGCCTTTCTTATTAGTCGTGCTTCTTTTGTGTTTCGTTGTTTTTACAGTTAACTGTCGGCCCTCAGGGTTTGGCTGAACACCTGCTGAGCTCTTTCAAAGTTATTTTCCTGTTTAGCGTTTCTTATTTTAAAACAAGAACATCTGGTCAAGTTTGCTTTGGAAATCTTTTGCTCGCAGAGCTTATCGGCTTTTAATATCTGACTTTCTAACTTGCTATTTTTCTCCAGTGTTATAGGCAAGCTACACTTAAATTTAAGAAATGATTACTTCTATGAATCTTTAATATTCAAATGAGCATCAATCACCAGGATTTATTGGGCACCTGCTCCATACTCTGACGGGCTCTGAGGAGGGAGAGATACATGGTTTCCTCCTTGTCCTGGAGGTGTTTACAGCCTCGCTGGGAAAATACACTTAAACCCAGAGTGAACACGGTGAGGCAGGACATCATTAAAAAGTTTATTATATAGAGAGCTACAGAGAGAAATAAGGAGATGCGAATGACAGACGAAAGTTTTCGTGTGTGTAACGTGAATAAGGTTCAGATTCTAGGAAGAGGGAATTGCATCCATCACCTCAACCAAACAAAATACAAAGTAGGTCACCTCAGAACGTTATTGCTTATTTTTATTATTTCATTAATACTTGCTTCTGAATTATCTTGGTATTTGGGGAGGAGGGATTGTTGTTTGTTTGTTTGTTTGGGTTTATTTTATTTTATTTATATTTGGTATCAGAGATCAAACTCACGACCTTGTGCTTGTCAAGCAGGTGCTTGTGCCACTGAGCTAAACCCCTGGACCTGTTGGGCACTGTTGGATTCCTCTAGTAGAACCACACACTCAAGGCCGGCGGGCTTTTGGACAGGATTAGCAAAGACCCGATTTCTAAACAGTAGGAGACTCTGTCAACTGGGTCAAAAGGTTGGGGTTTTGGTGAAGAATCTTTTGCTTATAACAATGTCTCATAACCCCTACGGTAAGTTATTAAAATTGACTTTACTAGGGAGGATTAGGAAAAAAGTATTTGGGGAACATTATCTAATTTTCAACCTTCCTTGCACCCTGAAACAAAATTTTAGCCCATAAACTGTGTATCATGTTAGCAATACATAATGAGTTCTATCTCTTTTCATTTCCATATGGAAAAATAAATATGTAGATTTCAAAATATAGACTGAAAATTTATTTTTATACTGATAAATAAATGTACGTTTCTTGACATTTGAGCTTTTTACAAGTAGTGGTAATAATATAGGTCAAATACTTGTGTAAGTAAGCCAATTTCATAACTATTTCCTCACCTAGGTAATAATTTTTCATTCATATGTATCAGAGTTCATATTTAAGTAGAGGTTTAAATTACTTTGTTTAATATAAAGGAGTTGTTTATAATTCCTCATCTACCTGAGGATTTTGTTCTAAAATGTATTTAAAAGGTAAAATCTTTCTCCTGTTCAATCAAAAATGATACCATCACTGACTGTTAAGCAGCCAGAGCAAAGTTCAGTGGGATGAAGAGTAATTCCCACATCCCAGTTTTCCCTATGAATCCCGATTCCTGGCATTTGGAATGCTAAGATGAATACTGCGTGCAAGAGTCAGAAGATTCGGAAAGAAATTAAGGCGCTAGGCAAGTCAGTTCTCCCTAATAATTTTATAAAAATGCCATTTCCAAGCCACCCTAACACCTGGGGCTGTAACTTCAGAAGGACGTGCCTTCATCCTGCGGCAGATCCATCGAGGTGTCTGTTCCCCGGACGGATTCTACCGCGCATTCTCAGAGGCACATTGTAAATACGGGTGCGTTTCCTAACCTCCAGACCTCATCAAGTGGAGCCGGGTGCCTTCCCGGATCAGATTTTACCAGAGTGGAGACATACAGGCACCACAGTCCTGGAACTGGCTTTCACCAGTATAATCAAGCTGATCAACTTTCAGCAAATCATTCATTTCGGTTTCTCTCAGCTGCCCAGAAGTACAGTTCACTTGCTCACGGTGGTCGTTACGAAACGTTCTGTGAGCAGACTTCGCATATCTTTCATGCAGGCCAATCCTTCAGCATCAGTTTAAAAATAAAAATGTGTTTAATGAATGCTAACAGAAAATTGAAGGGAGGTGGAAACAGTTTAAGAACCTTGCCAGCAGAACACACAAGTTAATCTGCCAAGCAGATATAAAAGGCTAAAACCATTTTATAGATACATCATTGAATTTGGATCAGTGTATCGACTTTTTCCTAATCAGTGTTTACCTGACAGATATCTATGCTGATCCAGACACGAATTACTTATGAAAACCTTACTAAGTTTGACGTAACTTGATCACAAAGGAAAACTACCCAGTGTATGGCAGTGTGAGAGAAACTTGCCTCGAGGTTGTGTGTTGTGAAGAAAATGAAGTAAGAGAGCGATAAATGCAAAGTCATGGAATTCATAGAAATGCGTCATTCATGTTCTACAATTAAGGGCCATTCTGCAAGGAATGCGTCTTGAGTCCTTGGTTTACGCCACAAAATATAATTCTTGATTTTATTTGTTCTCAAACGTATTTTGCCTTTTTAGTCTAGGTTCTATTCTCCAGGAATTTCTTGGATCTCCGCTCAGTAAGCAGCTCTGAGAAAGGGCTTGTTCTTATAACCAATGCCGAGACACTCTCCAGCTGAGAAGAGAATCTTAATAGCACTA
>PVJX010043263.1:0-13758 GCA_004027295.1 Dolichotis patagonum
AATGGACATGTCTTGAGACCATTCTCTTAAGTGAAATAAACAAAACTCACAAGGGTAAATACCATATAATCTCCCTAATATGAGATTTGATAAGAGTATATAAGACTTTATGGTAAGCATGAGGCCCCATCTCATAGCTTCGAAGACTTTCAAAGTTTTAAATCATCAGTTGGAATGGTGTTATCCTGTTTTGTTTGACTATATCATATGTGATGATATGAACAGCTGTTTTGAAGAAAACATTATGACAGCTATTGCTGATTTAATATTATCCTTCTTAGAATTCCTACCATGCTTTTTTTTTTGTTCTACTACTGTTGGTTCTATCTACCACATTGTGTCTTATTGGAATTTGAATATGTGTGATAGTTCAAACAAATTTTTTTCTTTTTTATCAAAATTGAGATATTATAGTACCCATTGATCATTTTCCGTTATTCGGTTCAGAAAGCCCTGGAATTCTTTCACTATATGCATGGCTTTATACTATTGTGTTATGCTTGATATTATTGCAATTGAAACTATGCTCAACTATAGTAGAGTAAGAGATATGTTGTTAGATACTGTTGATGTCCAGTGGACTTAATGTAAAGTACTGTGTTGCCTATGTTGTTCTGTTCTGATCTGCTCTGTACTGCCCCCTTTTGTTTTATTCTCTTTTAAATTAAAAAAAAAAGAAAACATTGAAAGGCTTCAAAGCAATGAAATGGGGAATTGTGAGTACAGTAAAATCTTATATACTTTTACCAACTCTCATACTAGGGAGACTATACGGCATTTATACATGTGAGTTTGGTTTATTTCGCCTATGAGTATGGTCTCAAGTTGTGTCCATTTATTTATAAATATCTCAATGTGATCATTCTTTATAGCTGAGTAGTACTCCATTGTATAAAAATACCACAACTTTTTTGTGCATTCCTCAGTTGATGGGCACTTGGGTTGTTTCCAACATCTGGCTGTTACAAATTGTGCTGCTATAAACATGGGTGCACATATATCACTGTGGTATGATGTTTTCAGTTGTTCTGGGAATGTGCCTAGAAGTGGAATAGCTGGGTCAAATGGGACTTCCAGACCCAGCTTTTTAAAAAAAATTGTTTTTTAAAAATTTTATTTAAAGAGAAAAAAACCAAACAAAACAGAATAAAGGGTAGAAACAGTACAGAATTCTAAGGAAAAAAAGAAAAGAACCAAAACAACCCACTAGGAAATCAGTACTTGACAAATTACATAGTGACATCTTGGAAATAGTTGGTCAAATTACAAAATTAAAACATGCAAATTAGACATTCAAACAGTGACACTGTTAACAGTTCTGCTCCACGCTCTGACAAAAACAGCAATAAGGTCATCCATGTTACACACTCAAACATACATGCAATTATATCAAAAGGGTAAAATTAAACACAACAACACAGAACAAAGCAGGTCACAAGAAAGCCATGTAAGAGACATAAATTTCAAAGCTAGACCATGGGAGATATTCAATCTCTATCATATTCACTCTTGTTTTCTTCCAAATGGTTGTCCATATTGTCCGATACAGGGAATTCACATGAAACAACATAGTATGGAACTGATCTAAGCAGGCCGAGGAGGGTGTTTCAGGTCTTCAAGACCAGACCATAGGGAAGCCAAGAATGACTGTCATAGTGTCTCTCATTCTCTTCAAAACAGCTGTCCATACCTTCATGTGTTTTTAACTTAAACAAAACAAAACAAAACAAAACAAGCTAAAATCACTTTGAACAAAGAATGATAGTGTTGCAGGATTTTTACATCATGACATTACAGAGTCAGCATTGAGTACTGTAGTGTCTCTTTTTCTCAAAATAGTTGTTCATTTCAACATGCATCATATAGTTGGTTCTCATAAACTGTTTATAAGCTCTACACATGCATGAGTCTCTACATGTATATCTATCCTTTCTGTATTAGAGGGAAAAACAAAACAAAGCAGGACAAAACAAAACAATTCCTAGAAAACCATGAAGCAAAAAGTCATAAAACCACAATATAAAGTGATCTACAATGATTACCATGATGTCTCCACAGTATATAACAACATTAATAAAAACAAATCATTGGAGATATTATAAGACTTCAAAAGCAGGCAATAATCAAACCAGAGTGGGTATCTTAGTGAATCTTGTCATCTTCAGTGTAGTTGCCTATACACTTAGACTTGATGCTATCCATCATAACAGATTTGACTAAAATCAGACAATACAAGATAGCACTCTAACAAACCAGATTCAAATAAGATCAGTCATAATAAGACAGTATAAGTTATACAGGGCTTCTGATTAAGTTGATAGGAAATTAAGGATGATTACCATATAATGTCCTCTTATTATAGGGTTAGCTGACCATGTCCTCAAGTCTAGTGTAAGTGGACAATCTGGAACAGCTTGTAATCCATCCAAGCAGAATGATGAGAATAATGTAGATTTTAAATATTGTTACCCCATTAATAAAATCCTCTGCCTTACTTTTTTAGACAATTCCTCCCCTTTCACTCCCATGGGGTACACTGCTTATTTTGGGTCCCACTGCCTCCTTATATAGAGCATCTCAATGGACTCTATCTCCTGATCTACTCTGCCTGTGTTTCTCTCTGTTAGTATTTCAAAGCCCTATATACTAGGGATTATAGAAAATCTTCTCTGCCTCATTTCTCCTATTCTATTTTTCTGCCATTGGTATTCTATTTTTCTCTTCCTCTCCACTTTCTGCCCCATTCACTGAGGCCTCTCTGCCACTGTTCCTGAGATGCTCGTATTCTTTTTCTCTCTTTCTAAAATGTCATTTAGTATTTTTTATAGGGTTGGACTGGTGGTCACAAATTCTCCTAGTTCCTCTTTGTCATGGAAGCATCTTGCTTCTCCATTAATTTCTAGAGAGAGTTTTGCAGGATACATCAATCTGGGCTTGAGGTTGTTCTCCTTCAGGGCTTGAATTACTTCACTCCAAGCTCTTCTTGATTTGATGGTCTCTGTTGAGAAGTCTGCCGTGATTTTGATGAGTTTTCCTTTATAGGTGATCGGTTTCTTTTCTCTGATGGCTTTTAATATTATGTTCTTAAATTGATTTTTTGGGATCTTGATTATTATGTTTCTGGGTGTAGCTCTGTTTTTGTTGTAGGTGGCTGGAGTTCTGTATGCTTCATATGTCTGCATATCATTTCCTTTTTCTACGTTTGGAAAGTTTTCCTTAATAATTTCTGTGAATAACCTGTGCAGTTTTTCTGTTTTGATTCCTGCTTCTTCATTCACACACTTTATTCTTAAGTTATAGATCATCTTGTCATCCTCTAGCCTTTTTATGGTTACTGCCTGTTCCCTTGTTATTTTTAAGAGATCTGCCCTTGCATGACCACACATTGCAAGCCTGTGTTCAATTTTTGATAGTCTATCTTTGGTTTCTTTCAAGCAGTTTTGCCAACTTTCTATGAATTCTTTAGTTTGCTGGTAATCTCTGTGAATCTGCTTCATGAATTCTAGGGTTTTTTATAGTCTTCATTGACCATTTCTCTCCTTTTGTGTTTCTCCATTCTTCTGTCTGTGTCTTCTTGGGTGATGCCTAGCCTTTCTTTTATTAATTTACTTAGCTTTTGTTTAACTTGAGTTAATATTTTAGTTTTCATCTCATTTACGAGGTCACAAAGATACCTCTTTATGTCCACTGACACTGTGTTTGATGTTGCATGTTTGCTGCCCTCAATCTCTTTTATATTTACCTCTCCTGGGTCAGTATTCTCAGGTTTGGGGGCTGAGGGCTTTTTCTTATTTCTGTCTCTTATCATGGTTTTGGTTCCTTCCATACAAGTGTATAGTGTAATTCCCAGTCCCTTTTCTTGTTGGTTAGGTTCTTCTGGAGCACGTATGCTAGGGCCTTCTGCCCTCTGCCTTCTGCTATCAGACAATGAAGTGCAAGCAAGGTTAGTATATGCTGGCTCTGCCCCTCCGGGCCAGTTGACATTCTCGGGCCTTCACTGCATCAGTGTGTGCCGCCCTCAGGGAACCAATTAATTTGTGTTGACCCACTGCAGACCCAGCTTTTTGAGGAATCTCTAGACTGACCTCCACGGTGGTTGCACCAGTCTACACTCCTGCTAAAAGCACAGAAGCGTTCCTTTTTCCCCACATCCTCTCCAGCATTTGTTGTTGGTGTTTTTTTTTTATCCTGGCCATTCTTTCTGGGGCAAGATTGAATCTCAGTGTGGTTTGAATTTGCATTTCTCTCATGACTAATGATGATGAACATTTTTTCATGTATTTATTTGCCATTCATATTTCTTCATCTGAGAACTGTGTATTCATTTCAGATGACCATTTTTTGGATTGGGTCTTTGAATTTTGAAGGTCTGATTTTTTTAATTCTTTGTAAGTTCTAGACGTAAGTCCTTTGTCTGAGGGACAGTCCATTAAGATTTTTTTTCCCAATTTGTGGGTTTTCTTTTCAATGTGCTGGAAATCTCTTTTGACATGCAGAAACCCTTTAATAAAATGTGGTCCCAGTTATTGATTCTGGGAAGTATTTCCCATGTGGTTTTAATCTTGTTCATGAATTCTCTACCTACCCCTATATCTTCGAGATTTTTAGCTACTTTGTCTCCCAACAGATTTAGTTTTTCTGTTTTAATATTTAGATATTTTATCCATTTAGACTTTAGTTTAGTAAATGGTGATAGGGATGGGTCTAGTTTTAGTCTTCTGCATATGAATGTGCTCAGTAGATGTTTATAGAGTTTTCCACCCAACCACATCACAATATATATTCTTAGCTGCACATGGGACATTCTTGAAAAAGACCACATACTAACCCATAAAACATTCTTAAGTAAATGCAAAGGGATGGAAATTGTCCCATGCATATTATCTGACCATGGTGCACTAAAATTGGAAATAAATGGCAATAGAAATTGCAAAATCTGCATAAATACCTGGAAATTAAATAACAACCTTCTGAACAATCAGTGAGCTACAGGTGAAATTAAAGAAGAAATAAAGCAATACCTACAATTCAATGTAAATGCAGATACAACATACCAAAACTTATGGAATGCAATGAAAGTGATCATGGGAGGGAAATATATTGCAATATATTGTCATATCAAGAAAATGAAATGAGCACAAACAAAAAACCTAATGCTACATCTCAAGCTTCTAGAAAAGGAGGAGCAACTGAAATGCAAAGCTCATAGAAGATAGGAAATTATAAAGATCAGAGCAGAAATTAATGCAATTGAAGCTAAAAAATGCAAATATTTAATGAATCAAAGAGCTGGTTTTTTGAGGGAATAAATAAAATTGATAAACTTCTAGCCAACCTTATCAAGAAAAATAAAGAAAAAACTCAAATTCATGCAATAAGGACTGAAAAGAGAGAAATTACTATAGATCTCATAGAAATTCAGAAAATCATGAACACCTACTTTGAAAATCTCTACTCACATAGGGTGAAAAACACGGAGGAAATGGACAGATTTCTAGAAACTTATAAAATAACAAAGCTCAATCAAGAAGATAAAACAATTTTGAATAACACAATATCAGATATTGAAATTGAAAACATGATTAAAAACTTACCAACAAACTAAAGTGTAGATCCTGAAGGATTCATGGCTGAATTCTACAAGAAATTTAGAGGAGATTTGATGCCAATACTCCTTAAACTTTTCAGTGAAATTGAAAGTGAAGCAATCCTCCATAATTCATTCCTGGGGGAAAATATTATTCATTTTTTGAAAAATTTTATTTAAAAAAGAGAAAAATCATAGAAGAACAAAAATCAAAAGGCATAAACAACAAACTCAAGATAATGTCAATATGGGTTTTTACAACAGAATGAAAAAATTTAACAATGGTTATTATATTGCATATTTTTCTGTTCTGTTTCTTTTTTCAAAGAAATGAAAGAAAATTAAAGAGAACAGAAAAGTAGAAATGGGTAGGACAATACCGAGTTCCAGGCATTCAAAGGAACCAAAAAAATATTCTCATTTTAGAATCACAAGTTGATACATTACTTGTTGTCTCCAAGTATGTTCCCAAATTTACAAAATCAACGCATAGTGACTAGACACTTAAAACACTGATGGCACAAATCCTTGTGTTCAATGTTCCAACATAAATTCAGTAATATGGTCAACTATCTTACGCAGTATACATTTCATTACACTCTTTAGAGCACTTTCCTTCCCTTTCACTTTCAAAACATCTATTATACTCTTTAGATCCCAGTATTGGGTCAGTTTTTGTTACTTTTTACAGTAGAGAGATAATGTAATATTTAATTGTGAGTCTTGTTTCTTTCACTAATGAGGATATTTTCAAGTTTGCTCCATTTACCTATAAAGTCTGCAAGATCATCATTTTAATGGCTGAGTAGTATTCCATTGCATAAAAATACCACATTTTTTTTCATCCACTCTGCTATTGATGGGCATTTTGGTTGTTTCCAAGATTTAGCTATCACAAATTGTGCTGCTACAAACATAGGTGCACATATATCTCTGTTACCTGTTACTTTTTCAATTTTTCTGGGAAAATACCCAGGAGCGGAATAGCTGGATTGAATGGAATTTCCAATCGTAGTTTTTTGAGTAACCTCTATAATGATTTCCACAGTGTTGCCCCAATCTGCATGCCCACCAACAGTAGAGGAGTTAGCCTTTTTCCCGCATCCTCACCAACATTTGTTATCAGTTGTATTCTTGATGGCTGGCATTCTTTCTGGAGTGAGATGAAATCTCAATGCCATTTTAATTTGTATTTCTCGAATGACCGGTGATGGTGAGCATTTCTTCATGTATTTATTTGCCATTTGTATATCTTCATCTGAGAACTGTGTGTTTATCTCCAATGATGATTTTTTTTATTTACAGAGAAGAAGAAAAAAACCAAACAAACAAAACAGAAAGAGGGTACCAACAATACAGAATTCCAAAGGGGAAAGAAAAAAAAAGAACAACCACAACAAAAACAAAAACAAAAACAAAAATACTAAGAAATCCCCTTTGTCCAATGACCATTTTTGGAGAAAGTCCTTGAATTTAGGGGGGCTTGGCATTTCTCAGTTCTTTATATATTTTGGATATAAGTCCTTTGTCTGATGGATTGTTGGCTAAGATTTTTTTTCCCATTCAGTGGGTTTTCTTTTCACTTTCTTGGTGATTTCTTTTGAAGTGCAAAACTGTTTAGTAATATAAGATCCCAGTTGTTGAGTCTTTAAAGTATTTCCTGTGCGGTTTGCATTTTATTCATGAAGTCTCTCCCTACCCATATGTCTCCAAAGGTTTTACCTACTTTGTCTTCAAGTAGATTTAGTGTTTCTGTTTTAATATTTAGATCCTTGATCCATTTTGACTGGCGTTTATTGTATGGAGATAGGCATGGGTCAATTTTCAGTCTTTGGCATGTGGAAAGCCAATTTTTCAAACACCATTTATTAAAGAGGCTATCTTTTTTCTAGTGAACATGTTTAGCCCCTTTGTCAAATATAAGGTATTATAGTGTCTTTGTAGCAGTGTTTGCATCTTCTAATCTGTTCTGTTGATCCTCAGGTCTATTTCTTTGCCAGTACCACACAGATTTTATCACTGTAGCTTTGTAGTATAGTTTCAAATCAGGAATTGAGATGTCTCCTGTCTTGTCTTCGTTTCTGAGAATTGTTTTTGCTATTCTAGGTTTCTTCTCTTTCCAGATGAATTTTACGAATTTTTTTCTAGATCTGTATGGTATGTCAATGGTATTTTGATTGGGATTGCATTGAATCTGTATAACAGTTTTGGGAGTATGACCATTTTCACAATGTTGTTTCTTCCTAACCAAGAGCAGGGGATATCCTTCCATTTTCTAATATCCTCTTCAATCTCTTTTTTTAGAATAGTATAATTTTCAGCATATTGGCCTTTTACATTCTTGGTTAGGTTGATTCCTAAGTATCTCATTTTTTTAGATGCTACTGTGAAAGGTGATATTTATATAATTTCTCTCAGTGAGTTTCTTGTTTGTGTACAGGAATGCTATTGATTTTTGTGCGTTGAATTTGTATCCAGCTACAGTGCTGAATTTGTTTATTACGTCTAGTAGTCTTTTAATGGAGTTTTTGAGGTCTTCTATGTAGAGTATCATGTCATCTTCAAATAATGATAATTTAACTTCTTCTTTTCCTATTTTTATGCCTTTTATTTCTGCCTCTTGTCTTATAACTCTGGCTAATGTTTCTAGAACTATATTGAAAGTAGTGGTGATAGTGGAAATCCTTGTCTTGTTCCTGATTTTAGAGTGAAGGCTTTCATTTTTATCCATTTAGTGTAATGCTGGATGTTGGATTGTCATAAATGGCCTTTATGAGATTGAGGTACATCCCATCTATTCTAATTTTCTGTAGGGTTTTTATTATGAATTGATGTTGGACTTTATCGAAAGCTTTTTCCGCAACTATTGAGATAATCATGTGATTTTTATTTTTGGCTCTGTTGATGTGGTGTATTACATTTCTTGATTTGCATATGTTAAACCATCCCTGCATTCCTGGAAAAAATCCCACTTGGTCATGATGTATAATCTTCCTGATAATTTGCTGCATTCTATTGGCCAGTATCTTATTGAGAATCTTTGCATCAATGCTCATTAGTGCGATTGCTCTATAGTTCTCCTTTTTGGTTTGGTCTTTCTCTGGTTTTGGTATCAGGATAGTACTTGCCTCCAAGAATGATTTAGGCACGACTTTTTTTGTTTCAATTTCATTGAAGAGGTTAAAGAGTGCTGGCATCAAGTCTTCTCTAAATTTCTTATAGAATTCAGCCATGAATGCATCAGGACCTAGACTTTTCTTTGTGAGTAAGTTTTTAATAACATTTTTGATTTCAGTAGCTGATACTGGGTTATTCAAAATTGTTAAATCTTCTTGGTTCAGCTTTGGTATTTCATTTGTTTCTAGAAATCTGTCTGTTTCCTCTGTATTTTCCTCTCTATGTGAGTAGACATTTTCAAAGTAGGTATTCATGATCTTCTGAATTTCCATGGGATCTGTAGTAATTTCACTCTTTTCAGTCCTTATTGCATGGATTTGGGTTTTTTTCTTTCTTTTTATTGATAAGGTTTTCTAGGGGTTTATCAATTTTGTTTATCCTCTAAAAAAACCAACTGTTTGATTCATAAATTCTTTGTTTTTTTTTTTGGTTTCAAATGCATTAATTTCTGCTCTAATCTTAACAATTTCGCTTCTTCTTTGAGCTTTGGGTTTGACTTGCTCTTACTTTTCTAGGAGCTTGAGATGTAACATTTGGTTATTTATTTATGTTCATTCAATTTTCTTGATGTGGCTATTTATTGCTGTATGTTTTCCTCTTAGGACTGCTTTCATTGTGTCACATAGGTTACAGTATGACATGTGTGCATTTTCATTGTATTTTTGGAATTGTTTTATTTGTTCTTTAATTTCATCTGTAACCCACTGATGGTTCAGAAAGTTGTTATTTAATTTCCATGTATTTATGCAGTTTTGCAGTTTTTTTCCCATTGATTTCCAATTTTAGTGCACTCTGATCAGGTATTATGCATGGGATAATTTCACTCCCTTTGCATTTACTGAAGAATGCATTATGAGTTAATATATGGTATATTTTAGAGAATTTCCCACATATGACTGAAAAGAATGTGTATTCTAATGTAGTTGGGTGGAACACTCTGTAGATATCCACTAAATCCATTTGTTCACAGGTGTGATTCGATTCTATTATTTCTTTGCTGAGTTTTTGACTAGTTGATCTATTTCCTTGTGACAGTGGGGTGTTAAGGTATCCTATTACAATTGTGTTCTTGTGTATTTGATTTTTCATTTCAATTAGTATTTTTCTTATATTGTTGGGTGTTCCTGTATTTGGTGCATATATTTTTATAATTGTTAGTTTTTCCTCTTGTAGTTTTCCACTTACAAGTATGTAGTGGCCTTCTTTGTCTCTTTTAACCTTTTTAGGTTTGAAGTTCACTTTGTCTGCAAACAGAATAGCTACCTCTGCTTTTTTCTGGATTCCTGTTGCATGGAATTCTGTTTTCCATTCTTTAAGTTTTATTTTATGAGTTTGTTTTTGAGTCAGATGTGTTTCTTGGATACAGCATATTGTAGGGTCCTGTTTCTTGATGCATTCTGTCATCCTGCTTCTTTTGACTGGTGAATTAAGTGCATTTACATTTATGGTTATTACTGATATGTATTGACTTGACTTTGCCATATTATGTTCCTGTGGTTGGTTTCCTGCTTTCCTCCCTTGTTTAATTTCTTGTCCAGGCTGGTGGTTTCTTTCTGTTGTTGCTGTAGAGATTGTGGTCATTTTTATCTCTTTCTAGTATGTCTTTCAGTACTCCTTCTGGATTTGGCTTGATAGATATGAATTTCTTCAGTTGTTCTTTCTCATGGAAGTATCTTGTTTCTCCAATGAATTTGAAAGAGTTTTGCTGGGTACAGCAGTCTCGGTTGAAAGTTGTTTTCTTTTAGGACTTGAAATACTTTACTCCAAGCTCATCTTAACCTGAAGGTTTGTGCTGAGAAATCTGCCATGTTTCTAATAGGAATTGTGTCTTTTCTCTAACAGCTTTTAGTATTCTGTTTTTATGTTTTATGTCTGGAATCTTATTATGTGTCTGGGTGTAGATTTATGTTGGTTATGACTGTTTGGCATAGCATATGTCTCACTTATTTGTACATCAGATTTTTTCCCTATTTTGGGAAATTTTCCATAATTACTTCTGTGAATAGCTTCATTAAGTCCTTTGTATTGTCTCCTGCCACCTCACTGATGCCTATTAGCCTAACATTGTTTCTCTTGGTGTCATCTTGAAGCTGTTTGATTGTTATTTTGTGTTGCTTTGCTGTTTTTATAAGTTGTGTCTTTTCCTGCTTGCTAATTGTGATCCTATCCTAAAGGTCTGAAATTCTATCCTCAGCTTCATTTAAATGGCTTTTCCAGCTTTCAATAGAGTTTTTCATTTCTTGGATATCTCTTTGAAACTGTTTCATGGATTCTGCTTGTTTTCTACCTTGTTCATTCAAGGTTTCAATCAATTTCCCATGCTCCTGTATTTTTTTTATCTGTTTCTTCCCTGGCTATGTCAAGCAAATCCTTTACTAAGGTTGTTACTTCTGTCTTTATGTAAGACATTACTTCTAATTTGATTTCCTCTATAGCCTCATGGGTTTGTTTTTTTACTTTCATTTGCTATCTTTTCAGAGATTTCCAGTGTATGACTGTTAAGTCCTCCATTTGTCTGTTTTGTGTTCTTGCACCTAATGAAATAGATGTTTGAGATTGCATTTTGGTTTTTCATTTTGTCATTTTCACCTTCTGGGCCAATATCTGGTTCTTTAGTCCCAGTTGTCACTATTGTCAGCAGTGTACCTCCTAGGGTCCTACTCCGTGGTTGATGTCCACCCAATTCTTGGGTACAAACTGACCAGAACCTACCGGGGTGTTCTGTCTGGGTGAGGGGCCATCCAGTCTCCCACTGAACCAGTACTGTCAATTCACTTCAGTTCAATGATTCTGTGTGGGGCTGTGGTGGTGGGGGGTGAGTAGTGGGCAAGCACACCCAGCAGCATGAGCTGGGGCAGAGACGGTGGTCTCCCCCATGTGAAGCCTCCTTTGTGCCCATACAGTGGCAGTTAGTCAGCTAGAGGGGCGCGAGCCAGCTCAGCAGTGTGAGGTGGGATGGGGCTTGGACACTTTCTCCACATAGTGCCTTACCCTAGCTTGTGGTGTGGGGGAGAGGGTAGCATCAGTGCCCAAGCACGCCCAGCAGCATGAGCCGGGGCAGAAATGTTGGTCCCCTCCACGTGGCACCTTACTCTGTGCCAGTATGGTGGTGATGAGGCTGCCAGAGTTGTGTGGGCCAGCTCAGCAGCACGAGGTGGGGTGGGGCTCAGACACTCCACATGGCACCTTCCTGTAGGCTGTGGTGGTGGGGGAGGGCAGCAGTGACCAGGCATGCCCAGCAGCATGAGCTGGGGTGGAGGCAGTGGGCTCCTTCACGTGGGCCCTTCCTCCATGCTGGTATAGTGGCAGCAAGGTGGCCAGAGGGGTACGAGGCAAGTATTATTCTGATATAAAAATGAGAGAAAGACCCAACCAAAAAGGAGCACTATAGGCCAATCTCAATAATGAATATTGATAATGATAATGATAATACAATAATACAAATACAATAATGATAATTGACAATGATAATGATAATTGATAATGAATATTGATTCAACAATTCTCAATAAAATTCTGGTAAATAGAATGCAGCAAATCATCAAGAAGATTATCCAACACAAACAAGTGGGATCCATTTCAGGAATGCAGGGATGGTTTAATATATGCAAATCAATAAATGTAATACACCACATCAACAGAGCCAAAAACAAAAACCACATTATCATCTCAATAGATGCTAAAAAAGCTTTTTATAAAGCCCAAAACTTGTTCATGATAAAAACCACACAGAAACATGGAATAGGTGGTATCTACCTCAATCTGACAAAGGGCATCTATGATTAACCAACAGCTAACATTATACTAAATGGACAAAAACTGAAATCTTTCATTCTAAAATCAGGAACATGACAAGGATGTCCACTATCACCATACCTATTGAATATAGTTCTGGAAATCTCAGCCAGAGCAATCAGACAAGAGAGAGAAATAAAGGAATAAAAACATGAAAGGAAGAATTTAAATTATCACTATTTGCAGATGACATGATACTTTACATTGAAGATCACCAAAACTCCATTAAAAGACTACTACAAGTAATAAACAAATTTAGTAGTGTAGCTGGATACAAATTCAACACTCAGCAATCAGTAGCAATGCTATATACAAACAAAAAACTCATTGAAAATTAAATTATGGAAATATGCCTTTCACAACTAAAATTGAAATACATAGGAATCAACCTAACCAAGAATGTAAAAGAACTATATGCTAAAAATTATACTTCTCTAAAAAAGGAGATTGAAGAGGATATAAGAAAATGGAAGCATATTCCTTGCTCTTGGCTAGGAAGAACCAGCATTGTGAAAATGGCCATATTTCCAAAACTGTTGCACAGATTTTGGGCAATCTCAATCAAAATACCATTAATATGCCTTACAGAAAATACTACTAAAATTCATTTGGAAACAGAATAAAGCTAGAATAGCAAAGGTGATTCTGGGCAACAAAAAAAAAAGCTAGGCATCATCTCAATTGCTAACTTGAAACTATACTACAAAGCTACAATGATAAAATTAGCATGGTACTAGAAAAAATAGCCCTGAGTATCAATGGAACAGTTTAGAAGATGCAAACACTAACAAAGACACTCAACCACCTGTTATTTGACAAACGGGATAAATATGTTCACTAGAAAAAGGATAGCCTATTTAGTAAATGCTGCCATAAAAATTGGCTTTCTACATTCTGAAGACTGAAAATAGACCCATGCCTATCACCATGAACTAAACTAAAGTAAACATGGATCAAAGATCTAAATATTAAAACAGAGACACTAAATATACTGGACGACAAGGTAGGTAGAATTCTTGGAGACATAGAGGAGGCAGAAAATTCATAAACAAAATGCAAACCACATGGGAAATACTTCAAAGAATCACTGACTGGGATCTCATATTATTAAAAAGTTTTTCCACGTCAAAAGAAATAATCAACTGAGTGAAAAGAAACTCCAAAAAATGTGAAAGAATTTTAGCCAACAATCACTTAGA
>PVJX010043264.1:0-13754 GCA_004027295.1 Dolichotis patagonum
ATTTAGCTCAGTGGCTTAAGCGCCTGCCTGGCAAGCATGAGGTTGTGAGTTCGATCCCCGGTACCCAATAAAAAAAAAAAAGAAAGAAAAGAAAACAAAAAAATAAAACAGAGCCTGGCGCGCAGGAGCACCACAAACATTTACTGAATGAACATAAATAAGTGAAAGAGACCACGAAGTGAGGAAAAATCTCTGGAGGCTGAGACATCGACAGGGCCAATGCGCTCCCACAAAAAATTATCAGGATTTAGACTGTGCCCTGGCAAAACTACAAAATGTGATACATTCCATGGACCTCTAAAAATCACTGAGTCAAAATCATAAATGTTAAAAGTCAGACCTGTCAAAACCCACAAAAAGCATCAGAACTAGGGTAGCAAATTATTTCAGTTTAAGTAGGTCAAAGAATGACTAGAAAACAAGTCGCCAAGTCAAATGACACCAACCAGAAACGTGACAACTTGGGCTATTGCAAATCCATTGCTATAGCATTAAATCAGGGGAGATTCTTCGTTATACTAATGTTTTTACTTTAATAACTAAACCTTTCTGGATAAGGCCTAAGATGGATTGTACTATATAGAAAATAGTATATAACAGCTGCTGCTCTTTTTGCAATAACAATTTTTCATCACAGCTTCTCAATAGATAATATGTACATAATAAGGAACTGGAAGTATTGCTATTTCTACTAATTATCCCATTCAAATCATATCATCACAAATTTCCTGGGTACTTGGCTTTAAAATAATGCAAGACTATAAGCTTGAAATCCAGGGCTTGAAATCCCATATGGGTGTACATTCATTTCAGAGGCAGCATCTTGAAATGTTGAATTATCATCTTCAATTTCCTTCAGTCATTTATGGTAGCTGCCACACTGAAATGGTGCACCTCAAAGGCAACCCTAATTTGAAAAGCAAATAATTTTTTAAAAGTCTATCTTAAATGTTTCATTTAGAAAAGCTTATTTTTTTCGACCATCGAATTTTGTATAGTCTAAAATATATCACTTTATGAAATTGACATCTTGCATGTAGTTACTCTGCCATGATACATCTGTGAAACCTCAAGGATGAGTAGGAGGAGAGACAGTAAAATCTAGTATCTTCTTCCTACCTTTCCAGAATTAGAGCTGGCTGGCTTTTAGCTTTAAGAGGAGAATGGAGTACAAAATTAAGCCTCAGCTGCCATCGGTTATCATAATACTTGGCACTTTTTGGATAGCTTTACTAGTCTTTCTGGTTATCTTAAAAATTATGTCATAAAATAAGCACTCTAAAAAAGGCACATCAAGTCAGAGGGTGGCTATTCCATGAAGTGGTCTATGACTTTAATAGGACAAATCTGCACACATAAAACAAAGAATTTCCTTAAAATCCTGCTAATGTGCAATACAAAAGCAAATTAATCAAATGGAATTAATCAAAATATTCCCCCACACAGACACACAAACTTCTAACACACTTACCCTATCATTGTTGCCCATTTCTGAAGCAATTGTGGAAGCCCTATTTCATGTCTTCATGAGATGTGACCAAAAATATAGTGAATGCCACAAAGTGCCCAAGAACAGAAAGGCAAACATAAAAACCACCATGGTGTGACTTGATCCACTGTACTTATCAGATGTGGCACTGTGCGGTTTCCGACTTCTTCAAAGTCAAAATGAGCAGGAAAGGTAAACATTTCTAATTGATTCAGCACATCAAGGCAGCCACTACGGCACAACTAAACATAAGAGGACGTCCAGAACTGCTTCAGAAGTGGCAAGGCTGGTGGGATAAGTGGGTTCAAAGCAAGGAGCAGTATTCTGAGGCTTAGTGGCACTATAATAAATGGTTTAAAATTCACTGTACTTTTCTATCACAGCAAATATACCAAATTTAACTCTTACATATAGCTCAGAATCACCATTCAAATCTTTCTCAGATAATTCACTTTGGAAAGCCAGAATTTTATTTTGTATAAAATTATAATTTAACTATATCATAAAATGAATAACTCCCAAAGTATCTTTTTCTCCACTGATATACTTAAGAAAAAAATCTACATTCAACACATTGTCCATTTTTGAAGTATTCCCTGCATTCTTCTCAATTTTAAAACCCTTATTTAGAAATCATGCCAGTCCATTTCTAGTGGCTAAATGGAAGAATCTTTTAATCCGGAGGGTTCCTTAAAAACCCATCAATTTGCCATAACTTCCTAATTCCAGGAGTGTAAATTTAAGCTTCAATTTTTCTCTCAACATAGTCTACTTTGCTAAAATGAATTCCCATCTAGCAACTATGAAAAAGAAAATTTTACTTAAAATATTAAGATACAAAAATCTCATTATTTAGTGTTGGATTAATAGTCTATAATTTGGATCTTAAAAATATCTATACTGCAACCTCTCCAACTTGTCAATTCCCAAAGAGATTAATAAAAGATGTAATTAACACCTAAACTTAGAATGACTGTCATTTGGAACAAACTATGTTAACAATAACTGCACCACAGTCAGATACATCAACCTATCACCCTTTATGGTTCTGACTAAGGTTAATGAGCACAATTCGTCATAAATTTTCCAGGAATTCTGAAACACTGAATTGAAATGAAAGGCTATTTTTCCCCAACACTCTATAAAAATAAGACACAGGCTAGAGTTATCATCTTTGGAACTTGGTACCCAGCACAGAATCTGACAATATAAATGTAATTAAGTATACTTGTGGACAAAAAAATAAGCAATTTAATGCATGACCACCTGCACTGTGCTAAGTAGTAAACATTTTAAATTATGTTTAATAAAATGGAATACATTCAAACTATTTTTATTTCTATAAAGAAATAAAATTCTTTTATTTACTTAAGAATCTCCAACTTGAGTTGGGCCTTCACAAACCAATTTGCTAATAATTTTCTGTAATTTGTTCATTCAAGCATTTTTCTTTGGTATTTAGAAATATACAGAAATACAATCTGTAAGTTCCTTTGCAATAAGCAACACGAAGATACCACACTACATTTGATCTTAATAATACATTTACTCATGAAGTTACTTTTAAAAATAGCTAGAAATGTGAGATGAAGGTAGGAAAAGGAGAGAAACAACTATTAAATGTTCACAAATGTTCTTTCACTCCAAAAGTTGTCTCACATCAGAGCGAGATAAGCCTCTGTATCTATCAGTGACTTCCTCTTCATGTATTGAAAGAGTTCAACATGCTTTACAAAATCCATTACATTTTAAGATCATTTCCAATATCTGCTACCATAAATCAAGAAATCCATTTATTCAAGGTTACTTATGGAGAATTAATCACACAGAAAATTTTAACAACTCCTTTTTCAAAAAGTAAGGTACTTTACTATACTTGGCATCCCTACTTCTAGTGCAGTGGATTCCAAGACTGAAAGCATTAAAAGCGTACAATTAAAATTCATGAGCTTAGGCATAAATAAGTTTTAAAACGTAGAGTTCTCTGTAACAATAATCTGGAAAAAATAAATCAGAATATAAACACAGTATAATCGCCTTGGATCTTTCTTCTACTTAAGTGGCATTATGTAACAAAGAAACATGTTCCAAGAACTAGCATGTACTTGATATAACCTCAAAAACATGTGATCAAAAAAATCTGAAAAAGTGAGACCAAGAAAACAGAGGAAGAAAAACATGTATTTCTCCATGAAATCTGACTTTGAAACCCATTTTCCTCATGTTGAGGGCATATTTACTCAGAAGAAAAAAGCACACAAGTCAGCAACACAATATGTAGTGTCTTTATTAAAAGGGTATAGCCATCAGACTAACATCCAGCCATCAACATACAACTTCACTTCCCACCTAAAGTTAATAAGAATACCTTTTATTTTACACAGACACTGAGGCGATATACCAAGAATTAAATTCTAAAGTTTTGATTTTGTACTTCGAATACCAAAAAAACAGTAACTTCTGCGACAATGAAAATATGATGAATTAACTACAGAGAGAAAAGTAGATATTTAAGCCATTTCATTCTTAATACCATACAGTAAAAACACATGTACTTAAAATTTTAGTCTATAGATAACACACTTTATAAGGTTATTGTTCATTTAAAATAGTACAAATGTTTACAAAGAACATTTAACTTAAGTTACACAATTGCTTACAAAATGGTACTTACAAGACTGACCTATGCAGGCCAGGTGTGGTGGTGCACACCTGTAATCCCAGCACTCAGAAGGCTGAGGCAGGAGGATTGCCACAAGTTCTAGGCCAGCCTAGGCTACACATTAAGTTCTAAACCAGCCAGAATTAAACAGTGAAACCCTGTCTCAAAAAAAAAAAAAAAAAATCAAAACAATTGACCTATATAAAGAAGTAAATATCTTGCCAGAAGAGATGGTATAAACATAAGATGTATCACAATGTTAAAAACCTCATGGTACTCCATAGGAAAATCAATAAAGACAAGTCAGTCTTTGGAGGGGGGGGGATCCTTAGCACTACAAATTTAAGTGTAAATTTAATTACGAACTCAAAAAAGAATAAATTTAAACCTCTCATAATCGTCTATGTTTTGGAAACAATAAAAATAATGTACTATTTTAATATGTGTACATCAAAACCAAAAGTTAGTTTTTACTTTTTCCTTTATTGGCAACTTTCACAGTGTGTTTAGATTTCGGTTCCCAGAGGGCATTCTTCACAAATCTTGAAGCTGCACCTCTATCCAGCTTGCCAGCCTTTTTCTTGTCTGTTATTTCCTTGACTCGATTCATGTATACTCTGATTCTTTCCTTAAAGACAGATAGACAGAAAGAAAAGAAAAGCAATGGATTTACTGAACTGTTCACCACCACTAAGTTTTATTATACTATTACACTACACCTCAGTTAAATCCAACAGATAAGTATTTATTGCCTATTAAGTGCATGGCGCTAGTAAAAACAAGCGAACAGGATAAACATGCTGCCATGCTTTCCAGGAGTTCACATTCTGCAAATACAGACACCGAAAAGTCATTTTAGAAGAGTTTGGAGTGTTACTGAAGAAAGAATTATACCAAGACATTACTACACAAATAAACACTGAATTGCTTATACATGGTTTTACATCTTTTTAATTAGCATTAACCCAAATCCACGTATTAACTGATTGGATCTAGAGACCAAAATCTAAAACCTGAGCTCTTATACATGTACAACATATAAATTAAATTCTGCTATAATTTTTCTAAACAAACAATGAGGCAGATTTAGCTATTTATCTTTTTGTATTAGTGTCTAGTGTCGCAATTAAAATAGGAAGAATGAAAACAAGATCTTTTATTCAACTTCATAATTCTGATTGATAAGGGCATGATATTTTGTAATAAAATATACAGTTCTAATCAGACTTTACAAGGTGAGAAACATAATATGTTGCTGGACCACTTTGAGTCTTCTGAGACCATTAATCAGTATAAATGGCTATCCTATACTTCAAATGGAGAAATAAAGTTGATGAGAGGCATAAAAGAGCAGAATAAATGATTGATCGCTGCTTAAAAGCAAGTTTCATTAAAATAATGAAAATAGTTATATAAACATACACAGAAAAATGTAGAGCCTTAGAATGTTTTCAATATAAAAGGTTGGCAAATCTATTCAAAACCCTCTCCTGGCTCCTTCTTCCCCTCTGAGTATTGTAAAAGCCACAGTCCTTAAGATAGTAGGTACATGAGACCAGGGCCTTAGCTCAGTGGCACAATCACTTGCTTGACAAGTGCAACATTGTGAGTTGGATACCCAATACTAAAAAAAAAAAAAAGATAGTAGATACCAAGGGCAGCACCCACCCATGCCAGCCCTGCCTTGGGGCCTTTGCCCAACCTATTCTTCCACCTAGAATGATCTTCCTCAAATACCGACCCAGCTACTCCTCCTTTTTCTCCCAGTCCACTTGTCAGTGAGGCCCTGACCTGTTTAAAGAGTCCTGCCCAATCACTCCAATCCTCTTTACCCTGTTCTACGTTTTTCCCCATAATACACAACTTTTTAACATATTACATATTCATGTACTTATTGTTTATCATTTATCTCCCTCTGATCTATATAGTGTGATGTCTGCCAGTCTTCATCTTTGCACACTGAAAAAAACATCTCACTTGGAAGTAATGCCTGGCTCCCAGTAGGTACTCAAATATTTGTTGAATGAATAAAGTGACTATTTTCAGTGCCTCTTCCCATTTATGATATATATGGCAAACAGGTTTCCAACTCACAATAACTCAGTGATCAGTTAGTGATGTCTGTAACAAGGTCAGGAAGGGTTTTTGAATGCTTTTTATTTTTAACTTTTATCCAGAATAGCATTATATTCTTCCACAAAGCGGGTTTTTGAGGATAAAACAGGTCTTATCCTTTTACAAAGACAAAACTGATTATTCTTAATAAACTTCGGTTAAAGAGAAAAAGAATTTTATAGATGTAAAGTCCACTTTAGAAAGTTGAAAACAGGCAGTAAAGCCTATACTTCTTAAGGTTTAAGCCAGTCAAACCAAAATCTGCATATCATACTGCTTTATGCTTTTGCTTTACATATTTTTCCTGACTGCTGTATTTAAAAATGAATTTATTTTTCCCTCAAAAACTTTAAAAGATAAAATGTCTTAGGCCACACATTAAAAAAATGAACACAATGGTTTCATTTACTTATTTTGCAAAAATAAATAAATAAATGGTTTACTAAGTTGCAAATAACATACATATCAATTACTGTAAAACTTAAGAGCAAGAATACAATGTCGTGTATTTCACATACACACAGATCTACTTTGTATTTTATAAACACAAAGAATAAATGTATTAATATTCTTATTCATAAAGCCAAGTCAAAAAGGTAACCGTAAGTTTGATTTCTAATTTTTCCCTTCAAATTGGATGATTTGATTTAATATTTGAAGTCAGCAAAAGCTCGAAGATATCAGACCTTATATACTGTACTTATATATCTAAATGGAATACAAAGACAAACCTACAAGATTTATTACAGGTTGTAAATATGTCACTAATGCAGAATTACTGGACAGTACACATATAGCTGGTGCCAAAAAAGCTTTTAGCTTTGTTGCTGAACTGGATTCTTTACTGCTGAGAAAATGAATTAATGGAGGAATTGAAAAGGTGGGGGAGAAACTTTCCCGTCTTTGCTAGTAAATCAACTAGAATATACTTTTAAGAATTGTGTAAGAGTTAAAAGAAAAAAAGCAGCCCCAGAGATGAACAGGATTTTAAGAATTTATAGGAAAAATAATATAGAAGTTATAAATAATTACTAGAATCATAACATTTGCCCATCCAGATTTATATAATATATGGAACACCAATTCTGTGATAAAGGTAAGAGAAAAGCCAAAGACATGATAAAATCTGGCCCACTCATAATTTCAACTCTAATTTTGTTCTCCACACTTAGTGTGATAAAGATAGTGACTGAAATTTTGGGACTATTATAATAAGACATATAAAATAAAAATAAATTAAGTGAAATCTTACCAATTCCTGCTTTACTGGATGTTCCTTTGGATTGACTCCTTGAGTAGCCAAATAAACTATAGGAGAAAGATTTCATGGAGTAAAATGATGCATATATTAATAAAAGCATTCTAATAAAAAAAAACTCTAGTTACTCACAAAAAGGTCAAGTCTCACTGATGGCTAGTTCAATTTTACATTACTCAACTTCTATGTTTTACTAATACAATACTATGTAATATGTGGCTTGTGAGTATCTAGTATTCTGATTTAAAAGAAATAAATATCTGACTATTAAAATTGCCATAGAAGTATAGTGGTATACAAATTGTTAGCATTTTTTAAAATCTCACAATAAAATATTAGCTTTGTAATTAACTCCAAAGTAATATACATACCCCAAAACATTGAATTTAATGTATATGCAGAAACTAAATCCACTTTAGCTTGTTCGAGTGGGTCCAACTATTAAAAAAGAGAAAGAGAAAAGAAATACACAAACTTTGTATACCATCAGATAACATTTTAAACTCTCACAAAGCACAATGTATCAAAGAAATGTTTTTTTACTTCCTAGAATCAAATAAACAAATGATCTGGAAATAATTTGCAAAAAGAAGTGTTCTTAACTAGTGAATTTTGCCCACAAATTTTCACTTCAGGGTATCATCTTTAGTTAGACAAGGAATGTGTATTATCCAAGAAAAATTCCTCTGAATTATTTTAATTTCAGGAGTTATGATCTGGGCTTTCATGTCAAAAGTAATTTTTCAATATAAACATTGTACATGATGTATTTATGTGTAAGAAGCAGGCTAAAATACTTAGGCAGTACCAAAGACAGAAGAAACATAATGAGATTTGTTTTAGACTGTCAAAATCAATTTACTGTTTTTGTCCTATAGAGTTTCCAGAAAGCCTGATAACATCGTTGTAATACTTAAAAGGTCAAAGATAGAATCTGTCAAAAAGAATGCTGTGAGTGTCCCTTGTTTTTAAAAACCAAGACAAAATAAAAATATACTTAGAAAATAATTTTTAAGGCTAGAATTTTGAGTGTTTTCTTCCTTAAAATACCAGAACACTTATAAAATTGAAATAAAGGGATAAACAGCAGAACTCACTAATTTATTTTTTTACATGTATAATAAAGCAGCACTCTGTCTTATGAAATTTATTTTTAGGAATCACATCCTTTAATACCTTCTGCAACAACTCATTTCTTGAAACAGACATCAAAGTCTTCAGCATCTCATCTACAGCACCTATGGAATTCTCAAATGTTGACAAGTACTCATGAATTTCTACTGGATAGTCTTCATTAATTTCTTCATCTGCCATTATGACCAACTGGAAAAAAAAATAAATTCTTAGAATTTATCTCAGAAACAGCAGTTGTTCTTCATTTTACCAAAAAATCAAAACTTCATTTATTTCAAAACCATTAAAAGAGTTAAAACATGAATATAATTATACACATATTCTTAGAATACAATTCTAGAGCAACTATCTCCCAACCTTCCCTATTCTTAAGTTGCCTAGGGAGAAAACAACCCACCCAAATCTACTAATGACAAGCCTCAATACTTTTAATGTACCAAAAACGGTATTAAAAATATGATATTAACAATCAAAACCCGACATTTAAAATCTTTCTGTTGAAGTTAAAGACCAAGAACAACAGAGCAAATCTGATAAATACATCCCCTAATATCTGCTGAAGAAATAAGCAAAGTGCATGCTGAAAAGCTAGTATGTTTTAGACTTTCTAAATTTAGGTATTGATCTAGTAGTATGTTATATTAAGCTTAAAAAAAAAAAACAGAAATCTTAGGTCTGAGAAATCTTCACCATTTATCACTAAAATTATTTTTCCAGCCCATGTATATTTATATTCCTTAAGCTTCTTTAAAATATTAATAAGAAATTCAGACAGTCCATAAATCATATAAAGTCTACAAGCAGAAAAGAGGAAATGTAGGAAAAATAAACTATATGGTTTTTATCTAGGGTAGAGCACACCCTGACAGCCTTTTTCTTAAATTCACATTTATATTATAATAATCAATATGTGAGAAATAGTAAAATGCACATGATGCATAAAATAAAGTATGTAAGACCAAATTTCAAAAGCAATTCCAAGTCATATGTAATATCTTTAGGTTAAAAAAAATTTTTTAGCAGAAATACCTCCTTCATTACATGGCTAAAAAGAACAGTAATAATGTGTATAGTGGCAAGTAGCACAGCGGAATGGAAGTAAAGAAATGGCTTTCCATCTTGGTTGATCACTGACTTTGTCACCTTAAATAAATCAATGAATCTCTCTGGGCCTCAAATTCCTCATCCATAAAATAAGGCAGTTGGTCTAATGATCTTTAAAGTGCCTCACAGTTCTAAATGCTATGGTATGTCTTTCAGATTTTAAAAGTACTATTTGAAAACTTAGTCATACCATAGCAACATTTCCTCTCAATGAGTATATTTCCCTGAGACACGTGGCTTCATTTTTTTAAAACAAGTGACACTCATCTGACTATCACTACTTGAGTTAGATTCAACAAATGTTCAACTAGCAATGAAACAAAACTTAAGTTACTATCCAACTAATAGTCCAACTACTAATTAAATGAAAGACTATAATAATTATAAAGAAAATCATTCAAAGATTTTCTTTGAAAGAGAAATAGGAGTCCAAAGAATTGTGACTCCTATTTCAAAAGGTTAGCTGAAAATATGCATTTGCCTCTCAAAATGATCCAAAATGACAGAAAAGCTATAAAAATATACAAGTAAAATGTTGGAAACCAAAATGGCACATGCACAACAGCTGACCTCAACAGAAGTTCTGTAAAAAGAACAGACAAGATCAAACTGACAGGAAACAGTCAAGGAACTTGATGAACAGAAGAACCAGAATCTAATCCCAAGACCAATGGCCCAAAAGGACTGAAAACAACTAAATCAATCTCCAGATCCGTGCAAGAATGGATGGCTCCAGCATTCATTGCCCAGATAACGGTGTAGACAGTGATCTACTATACATACAGAGAAGACATATTTCCTCGTTTTATGTGGAATTTGAAACTAATAAATATGAAAATGTGGATAAGAAAGGTATTCTGGGGGGAAAATTCAATTACCAAAACTAAAAAGAACTATATAGACCATTAATCAAAAAACAAAAGTAGACAAAGATCTCTTCCAAAACGGCTCTAGGCCTAAAAGATTTTACAGGCAACTTCTAAACTTTTAAGAAACAACTAACTCCTGCAGTACTTAACTGTTTACAGTTAAATGGGCTACTGGAAGGCGGGAGAAACTGTAGAAGGTACAGCCTATGTGGAGAAAGTGGGGCACTTAGGGTGTAGCCTGGACGAGTGTATCTTGTTAGCCCCTCCCCCTCCACTTCCCCTGTTTCCTGGCTGGCCTTACAAGAGCAGCTTTCCTCCGCAGCGTCGCTCTTGCCTGTGCTTTGCCTCAGGCCCAAAGTAATAAAACCAGCCAACCAGGCACCAAATCTTCTGAAACTATAAGCCAAAATAAACTTTTCTTCCTTATAAGTTGTTAATGTATTTTATCATAGCAACAGAAAGTTGGCTAACACAGATGAAAATAATTTTTAGGATTAGGAATGTTCAGTGTTGGCAAGAGTGTACACTAAAGGTAAAATATAAATTGGTACAGATTTTTTTTAGTGCACATATCCTTTGACTCAGGGAATGCTAAGAATCCACCCTACAAAAATGATATACATACGCATATAAATGCATTAAGATGGACTTTTCAAATTCTTCTCAGAATTTCTTCTACTCACATCGGTTTTTCTCTTTGCTAGATCATTATCCCTCAGAATGAAACATTTGATTTCTCCACCTAATATAAGACACAGAAAAGCATCCTGACTTTGTATCCTCCTCTCTCACTGTTTGGATCTTCAATGTTCCCTCAAGGTTCCTGCATTGAGGCTTGGTCCCTAGCCACAGTGTTACTGGCAGAGGTAGAACCCTTAAGAATAGGTGCCTAGAAGGAAGTTGGGTGCCTAGGGGCACACCCTTGACAAGTGCTCTAATTCCTCCACAGGATAAGATTAAGCACCTTTACCGCACCTCCACACACACTCCCCGCCCTGCCGCTCTGCTTCGCCATAGGCCCAAAAGCAATACAGCCACATAACCACAGATGGAAAATTCTGAAACTGTGAGCCAAAATAAATCTTTTTCTTATGTTATCTTGGATATTTTGTTACAGTGATAGAAAACTAATACAATCTCAGCTAAAACCCTATTTATCTCTTTTAGAACAAACTCCTCAGAAAAGTTGTTTGTATAGTCTGTAACTCTCGTTTTAGTTTCTCAGAAGCCCTACAAATAGGCCCCTACTTTTCACTTAAAATTGCCCATCAAGATCAGCCACACTGTCACACTTTACTTCAATGGCCAGTTACCATTTTTTATTACTTGACATCTTTGGCTCCTTCCGCTTGGTTCTAAGGATATCCCATTCTCTTGGCTTCTCCTCTTCCTCACTGCTGCTTCCTTGGTCTCTTTAATGCATTCTTCTCATACCCTCAGCCTCAACCTCAACGGCCCAGACCTTTCTTTACTTTACTATCTAATTTGATCTGGGGTGAGCTCAGGGCTTTATATTGCATTAATAAACTGCTGACTCCCAAGTTTGTTTCTCCAGCCCTGACCTCTCCAACTAACTCTAAATTTACATTTGCAACTGCTTGCTCTGTATCTCTTGTAGGATGTCTAATAAATTCTCAGACATAACCTGCCCAAAGCCAAATTCCTAATCTTATCTTCTGCAGTCTATCTCATCCCATTTCATAGCAGCTTCAGAGAAGTCCTTCACTATTTTCTCTTCATCTTCAAAACATATCCGTTTCACCCTGCTCCAAACCACCAACATGCTTTGCTTGCACTGCTGCATTAACCACCTCAATGGCCTCTGTGCTTCCAGGGAGACCTTAAGGAAGCCATCAATAGGGCTGGGGATTTAGTTCAGCGGCCTAAGCGCCTGCCTGGCAAGCGTGAGGTCGTGAGTTAGATCCCCTGTACTAAAAAAAAAAAAAAAAAAAAAAGCAATCATTCAAAACAGGAGGAGCCCAGCCTCCAAGAAGTTGCCACAGTTCTAGAGATACCAGCAGACAACCAAGAAGAGGTACTAAACATATCCATCAGAGGATATGAAGCTACCTTTATGTTCTTGCCTGCTGGTTACTTATCTTAAAATTTAAATAATTGGAAAGTGGCCTGGGCTGTTTGGATCGAAGTCTGCGCAGACCTGGATCTCGGCTCGACTCTTTGGGACTGGGAACTGCCTGGAGATCAGCATCTGGGCCAGGTCTGTTTGGGCCCGTAGCCTCGCCCTTCACCCCCAGGAAGACACCCAGAAAGCAGCATCTCGGGCTGTCTCTTTGGGACCCGAAAGTCTCGGACCCGTAGAGTGGCCTGGGCTGTTTGGATCGAAAGTCTGCGCAGACCTGCATCTCGGTGCGACTCTTTGGGACTGGAAGTCTCCCAGAAAGCAGCATCTCGGCCTGTCTCTTTGGGACCCGAAACTCTCGGACCCGCAGAGTGGCCCGGGCTGTTTGGATTGGGAATATTGTGGAGACTGGCATCTTGGCCAGGTCAGTTTGGGACCGGGAACTTTTCAGAAACCAACATTCTGGCCTGAATCTTTGGGACCTGTAGGTCCTTCACTCCCAGGGAACCTCCTGGAGACCTGCCTGGGACAAAGCATGGAGGCCTGGCCTGCCTGAGATTCCACAGGCTCCGAGGTGGCCACACCGAGCATTCGCCTTACAACTTAGGGAGCCAGGAGCCCACAGAGGGGAGTTAGGACCCTGTGAGGAAGCCAAGAGCCTGTGGGGGAGCCACTGCCCCTCTAGGAACTGAGGGTGTAACAAGTAATTTGCCACATAAGCAGAGAAAGCTTTGGAACACCGCTCAAAGTAAGGAAATATAGAAAAATGACAAAAGGAAAGACCAAAAGGCAGGCTCAAAGCCCTAGCCCTCCCCAAGAAAGCTTAGAAGCTGTGTACATAGACGAAAAAAGAAGCCATACACCTGAAATGTCTGAAATGATATCAAATGAAATAAATATGCAAATAGGGAAAGCTATGGAGAAATTCAAACCAGAAATACTTGCCCAGGTAAAAGAAGAATTGATAAAAACAGTGAAAGAAATAGTGAACGCATCTAGTGAAAACACAGCTAAAAAATTAGAGGAACAAAGCAAACAGATAG
>PVJX010043265.1:0-13748 GCA_004027295.1 Dolichotis patagonum
GAATCTTTTTCCTTTTGTACAGCTTTAACAGGAAATCTATCCAGTGACACTTGTTACTTTGGCCTCCTTTTGAGAATTTTGTGGAAAAATGGCATTGCATTGTCAAACAGATTCATTGCTTGCTGCTACAGCCTTATTCAGTGTTGCTTTTCTACAAAATTTTGCACTGTTTTCCACATTTGACACATCTCCCCAATCTCATTTAAAGTGAGGGATTTCTTTGCCTTTTTCTCCTCCTCCGCAGGTGAGATCTCCTGTGTAACCTCTTGCTGTTGGGAGATGATCACCCATGATTCCACAGCAAGGAGAAGAGGAGGAGGAGGAGATACAGGAGAAGAGAGAACAATTGTGATCATGTGATGTTTTGCATCATGTACTACTCGTATTGCAAGACATGGCACATTTATCAAGTTAAAATTTATTAGAAATGTTTGCTCATCTTGTGGAACATTCACAGAGCAAGTTACGCACAGTCCCTAGTTTTACTGTGCTGTCTTTATTTATTTTTGGTACTGGAATATATCCCTAGCCCCTGTAGTGTATTTAAAATAACTGATTTAAAGTATTTGTCTAGCAATTCTAATGTCTAGGTTTCCTGAGGAATAATTTGTATTGATTACTTTTTTCCTCCATGGGCGCCACGCCTCTTGTTTTGTTGCATACCTGATACGTTTTTGTTGAAAAGTATTTTGAGTAATGTAGCAGCTGTAGAAACCAGATTCTTCTTCCTCCCTAGAATTTGTTACTGCTGCTTGTTACAGAAGTGGCTCTTCAGTGACTTTTCTGAGCTTACTTTGTAAAGTTACTTTCTTTGTCATGTTTGACGCTGAAGCTTCAGTTTCATCAAGTTAAGTGTCTGGCTTCGGATTGAACTGTTTGCTCTAAATGCCTAGTACCAAAAAGAGCCTCCAGTCTTTGCAGATGAGCTTTGCTGTGGGGTGTTAGCACCTCCAATGCTCATCCAGACAGCTTTCAACTCTGCTTAGCTGTTACTTTTAGCTGTGTGATTGTCAGCAAGAGGTAGGAGCTTATGGCTTTCTTAGATCCTTTCTGAGCCAGGGCCCATCCTGACCTTCCTATAGTCCTAGGAATATTTGGGGACTTTTTTTGTTCTTTTGTGGTACTGGGGATTGAACCCAGAGACTGCATGGAGCTGTGCTTTTCAGCCTTTTTTGAATTTTGTAGTTAGAGCCTTTTTTTTTTAAACCAAATGCCTGAGTTGACCAGGATGGGCTTGAATTTGAGATCTACCTGCTACAGCCTCCCAGAGTATTGGAACTTACAGGTGTGTATCACCACACCTGGCTAATGTGGAAGCTTTTCAAAGCCCTTATTCCCCAAGGCATTTTATTCTCTAACCTTTCCTTCCATCTTCTTTACCTTTTTGATCAGTGTATTGTTTGCCCTATTATTTGTTTGCAACAAATATTATTATATTTGTTAATAATATATAATATTTGTTTGCAGCAAATAATAAAGGCAAATCTTTTGTGCTGGACTTTCAGGGAGCTTCCAAACAAGTCAGCCTAAGTCTCATGCCAAAACAAAAGATATGTGTGGTCTTGGTCTTACTCAGTTTTGGAGTTTTTGTGCTTCTTATAGTAGCATTAAAGTATTTTTATATGGTAACCCTCCTTTGACTGATGATAGTGCTGGGCTAAGAACCCCCCTCACCGAGACCCCACAATGGGCAGTTTGCTTTTCTCAGGCTATAGGCAAGCCCTTACCCCTATGTAGCATTTTAGAACAAGATTTCCAAAGAATATCTGGTCAAGGGAACACTATGTCCCTCTTTGCTATTAAGAGTGCTTGGAGAAAGTAGCTTTGCTGTGCTGTTCTGGTACAAACCAGTCACATCCAAAAATAATGTAGGGCTAACACTCCAGAGAATGGAATTGGGGAACACTTGGAGTGTGTCATTAGACCTCCACAATATTTGCATTTCTTCCAATGAGTACAAAATACTTTTGAAATTAAAGAAAAGTAAATTTAAAGTACCTGGACTGGAGAGATACATAGCTCAGTGGTAGAGCTTGTGCCTAGCATGCCTGAAGCTGTGGGTTTGATCCTTAACACTAGAAACCAAACAGAAACCTAATTTAGAAGTAACTGCCTACTGGTCTGATGTATTTGTTGTTCATATTATTTTATTTTTGGAATTTATATATATATATATATATTTTTTTTTTTTGGTACCGGGGATCGAACTCACGACCTCACGCTTGCCGGGCAGGTGCTTAAGCCACTGAGCTAAATCCCCGGCCCTGGAATTTATATATTAAAGAAAATAAAACTAAACAAAACAGAATAAAGCCAATCAAACCAAAATAATGAAAGTGATACAGGATTTCAAAATAAGATAATAAGAAATCAATAATTGCTACCATAATGCCTTTTGTTATCTTCAAAATTGCTGCCCATTACCTTCATACGTAATAAAATTAAACAAAACAAAACAGAATAAAACCAATCAAAACAGAACATTGAAGAAAACACAAATAGAGCAAAGCAAGACAGAAGGATACTGGATTTCAAAAACAAGGCGGAAGAAAATCCCCCATAGTGCTATATTGCATATTGTTATCCTCTAAATAGATGCTCAGACTACTGGCTTTAGGCCTGCAAAGTCAATCAAATAACACAAGCATAAAGTTGTTTTTGTGTCTTGATTGCTATCAACTCAGCCTGTTTTTTTGTGAATCAGCATTGCTTATGGTGCAGGCAGGGGAAGGGGGCTTGCCTCTTATCTCTCAGCCTGCGTGCTGGCTGCTCATAGGAAGGGTGAATTGGCTTCTTGTTTCTCCTCCTGGCCCAAAATAGAATTGGATTTTTTTTTTTTTTTTTTGTACCTGGCATTGAACTCTGGACCTTGCACTTGTCAGGCAGATGCTTTGCGACTGAGCTATGTCTCCATCTCATATTATGGTATTTTAAAAAAACCTATTTTTTTCCCTAAGTTGTTCATAGCAAATGTTGTACTGTTGATAAAAGAAATGATTGATAAACTCTTTGAACATATGATAGTTGAGAGTATATAATTGTGTTTCCTCTGAAGATTATTTTTCAAAATACTGGCTAATTTATCATTTGTTCACATCTATTCTTACGATACTTGTTTCCATGAAAGCTATAATCACTTGAAAATCTAGTCCTCTTTTGTAATCAAACTGTGCAATACTACTTAACATAAAATCAAAACTTACCCTTTACATTCTCTGCTTATTTTTCCTATTTCATCTTTATTTTGTAACCAACAGATCCTATTCTAGAGGATTGAATTCAAGAGATGTGTGTTCTAAATACTCATCCTCCCAGTAGCCAGCTATATGACCTTGATTTAATTTCTTAGATTCTTCATCAACAGTATGAACAATTCAGACCCAGGCCAGAGATTATGTCCGTTAGTTTATTTTTGTTTTTGTTGAGGCAAGGTTTGAGTAGATAGTCTCAACTGGCTTTGAACTTACAAGTCTTCCTGCCTCAACCTTCCAAGTGCTGGGATTGTGGACATAGGCCACTATGCCTGGTTTTGTACCTGCTTTATAAGTAAAGTTTTACTGGAACATAGCCATGTTCATTCACGTTTACGTATTTTCTATGGCTGCTTTTGTCCTGCAATACAGAGTTGAGTAGTTGCTACAGAGTCCATATAGCCACAAGTCTGTACTATCTAGGCCTTTACAGAAAGTTGACTGACTGCTGAATGTCAAGTCTCTCTTCACACTCATAATCTTTGTTCTAGTTTTGGAATATGTGGCATTTTTTCCCTGTACAATCAAATGTCTTTTAAGTAAATTACCAGAAAAACTCAGAGGGGAAACACTGCCAAATTATACATTATTATTTGTTAGACAGCTTCACCAATTATATTTGGTTGTTAATGTTGAGGTTACAACGTCTAGAGCTCAATTCTTAACTGGTGACCTTCTAACTCAGCTTCATCTGTGTAATGTTCATGTGGGATCCTTGCCAAAGGAACAGTCTCAGCTAGGAAAAGGAGTAATAGACAAAAAAACCATGTGCCAGCATTTAAACTTTGGCTCAGAGGTTGCATATACCACTTTTCTATACATATTTCTTTGGCTAACCTGATGTTAATAATAGTTCAGGGAAGTTCATTCTTCTGCTGGAGATCCTGTATTTTACTTGGTACTGTGAGGGGATGGAAATTCTTTTACATAGAGAACAGTGAGTCATTAGAAACAGTGTCATCTCCTACACCCTTCTTAAAAGCTTGGTAGTTTGAGAAGATTGAAACTCTTGGCAAAAACTTGGTTTTGGATTCTTTGTGTGTGGTCAAGAACTCTCTGTAACTATTAAGTAACTAGAAATTGACCCCGTGAGCTTTTGGAATATATTCTAGTTTTCTCAACTTGTTTAATATTCAGTGTAGGAATATAATGTGCTTTGGAATTTTGTTTTTGTTGTTTTTAAGACAGGGTCTTACTATGTAGCTGTTGAGGCTGGCCTTGAACTTGAGAGCCTCCTGCCTTGGTCTCCCAAGTGCTGGATTCTAGGTTTGTGCCTCATGCCCAACCTATATAATGTGCTTAGGGGTTTCTTACCTTTAAACTATTTCTCCTCCAAGCATCTTATGTCTCACTGAATGACACTAAATTGCCCAAACTAAAAACATGGATGAAGTACATAAATTCTTCCCTCACCATGATTACCTGCATATAATCAATTATCAGATTATGTTGAACCTTTCTCTTATGCAGCTCTCCATTTTCATTGCCACCATCTTAGCCCAGCAATTTCTTGCTATTTGGAACTGTCTGGTAACAGGTCATTTTATCTTTTGACTTGTTTCTCTAATCTATTCCCTATATAAGCATTGAAGAGATTTTTAAAAAAATGTAAACTGTGGTCATGCCATTCCCCACATTAACAAATTTCTGTAGCATTTACACCATATCTTTCCTTTGCAATTCACAGTTCTTATTAAGACCATACACTTTTTATTCCCTTTATTTTTTCTAGGTATTTCTAGATCTCTCCTGTAATGCTCAACTTATTGTCATGATGAAAAAATATAATTTCCAGGAAATTTCTTTCTGGAGCATATAGTATTTTGTGGTTCAGTATTTGGTAGCTGTTTCTCACCGGCAGAGACTCATACTTGATAAGCAAGTATTTGATGGAACAAAACTGATTGTGTATAGTATAAAGCATGATTCAAGATAGGATGATTCCATTCTGCTGCTCCATAATGATCGATTGGTCCTGCCTTGAAGGGCTTCACTCAGGCATCTTATGGTAACCACTGGTCTCTAAAGAAAGTTAGGTTGGCATTGGCTTAGTTTTCCTTTCTCTGTAGTGTGTTATTACAAGTTTAAATGTGTCCATTTCTACTGGACAGGGCCTCTTTAAATAGGGTACCATCTTTTTCCTTGTGTGGTACTGAAGAGGCAGTCTCTGGACCAAAAAAAAAAAAAGTGAAACAGTGCATCCCCCTCTTTGTTTGGAGTACTGTCTCGTAGAGGTCTTTCATGTTAGACTTCTGCTTCTGAATTAAAAATAGTAGCTTCATTGAAGTCCTAAGGGGATAGATTTCTCCTAGCACCCAAATACTTGTCTTTGAAGATGCTCCAGTGATTTAAAATTTAAGGCCAAAATGTTTTCATTATTTAAAATTCATTGACACAAAACTACTTTGATCAAACAACTGCTGTCCTTTTTACCTCATCTCATATAGAAATTTTTAATAAAATTAATTATCTCTGAAGCTTTGCAGTTGTTATAGTCACAGATTTCTGTTATCATAAACCGGTTTGAAAATGAGAGCCTACTTTAAAAATAATAAGCAGTGTTTAAATTTCAAACATTCATGGTAGATTGACCAAGCCCTTAAGCATGAGGAGTGAATATTGAGATGACAATGAGGAAACACTGTATATTTCTACATTAGGTATTTTTTTGTGTTTTGATTATCTTTTAATAAGCAGAATTAAAAAAAAAAAGAATTCAGGAAAAAGATTCTTTTTTCCCCTCTACTAGGAGTTGAACCTGGGGTTGCTTTACCACAGAGCTATATCTGTTGCCCTTTTTATTTTTGCAGCAGGCTTTCAGTATGTTGCCCAGGTAGGACTCAAACTTCAGTTCCTCCTGCTTCAGCCTTTCTCAGTGTTGGGACCCTGGTTCCCAACTAAAAAGTTTGAAAGTGAAAAATTATTTGAGCTCCTTTTTAAGGAGGGAAAAATCTTAGCATGAAACAGGCTGTGAAATATTCTGGGGTTCCATGAATATAGGTACTTTTAAGTATCTTGGGAATTGTAAGGAACAATGTTGTGAATGTGTGTGAGTGCATTTTGGGAGTGTGGTGTTAGGTGATGTGGACAAGAGGGGCCATAATTTGAACAGATTTTTTTGGGGGGGGGTGCCGGGGATCGAACTCACGACCTCGCGTTTGCCAAGCAGGCACTTACGCTACTGAGCTAAATCCCTGGCCCCTCGAATAGATTCTTATCCTGCACTCTTGCTCTCTCCTCTAAACTACACGCTGCCTACTCAGTATCTCTACTTGGGTAACTAATAGGTCTCTGAGGCCTAATGTGTATTAGTTTTCTATTACCGTGATAACAAATTAACTACAAACATAATGTCTTAAAGCAACCTGAGTGTATTCTTAAGAGTTCTGGAGGTCAGAAGTGCACAGTTACACCAGGCTAAACGAATATTGGCAGGGTTACAGTCCATTTGCAGGCACCTTGGGGAGAATCTGTATATTTGCCCTTTTTATCTTCTAGATGTCTGCCGTATTCCTTGGCTCTTGATCCTGCTTTGATCTTCAAAGCCAGCATCTTTACTCTTCTCTTTTTTCCTCTAGAAGATATCTTCTGTCTTCTACATTGTCTCTTGAGCATTTCTGATGCTAAGCCTCCTGCTTGTGAAAAGCCTTGTTACATTGGGCCTACCCAGATAACTCAGGAAAAATTTCCCAAATCAGAATGCTTAATTGTGTACACAGAATTCCTTTTCCTGTGTATAGAACTTGCTCACAAATTCTGGGATTAGGATATAGACATCCCCAGGGGTTCATTAATCAGCCTACCACTTGCTTTGGTAGCCTGTTCCTCCATCTTTTCTCATTTCATTTAATGGTACAGTTAGTATCAGGCCTATAACCTAGGAGTCATTCTTCATTTCATTTTCTTCTTGTATTTTCCCATCCTCCTAGCTCAGTCATCCCACCTGCTCCTACCACTTGTATCCAGTCTATCAAATCATACCTGTTACCTTGCCAAGTTATATTACCTTGCCACTCTACCCAGCTGCACAGTATTTAGATTTTTCTTCTTCTCATGAATTTCCACTGCAAGCGCAGTGTCATAAGCATTTTGGAACCTAAGACTCTCCCTGCCCTATTCCTTTCAGTCTTGGGTGTTTAGAGTTAATTATACTACATGACTTGTGGGCTAGGTGCCATGAGAGGGGACACGGTCCCACAGTACTTCATCAAAACCACATGCAGGTGGGATGTGAAGGCTTACGTGGAGGTAGATACTGTAGAGAGGATTTTCCTTGGTTGAGAGTAGTTATCCTGAGAGGGAATTAGAATTTCCATTATAGACTTAAGTCTCTTTTGTTCATTTGATAGTGGACATTTCCTCTCAATTATTGATAATAAAGGATAAAAGTAATTTAATCTCTGATTTGGAATGACTCCTTCTTGTGTTCCTCTTCTTACAGGAAGATGATTTTAAAAAATTTCTCAGGCGACTGACTTTCAGTGCATAAATAAACTATACTTGGTCAAATTTGGTAGAGAGAATGGGATAGCTTCAGAATGAAATGAAGCGTCTGGAGAAATGAAATACCTACTGTTGAAATAATATAAAAATGCAGCTTCCACAGTTTATTATTCTAAATCCTTTTTCCGTAACATCTTTACATTTTTAGATGACTTTCAGCTTAGTGAAATAAAGGAGGAAAAATAGGTCATTACTTGAAATACTTTCTTTGTTATAAAGAGAAGATCTAGAAATTGAAATAGCTAAATATACAACTTTTATCCACTTCTAGAAAAAGAAGCTTATTGGATTTTCAGCAGCTTTTGTTAAAATTCCACCTTAATTTACGATTTCTTAAGATGTATGAAAATGAAAAGTGAAGCATATGAAATTGAAATATTCTAAGAAATAAATTACTCCACAAATTAAAATTGATTTTTAAGGCAGAAATGCTATGTCGAAAGAGTATAAAAATGTCTCTATTTGCTTCTTCTTCATTCTGTCAGTTGCAGTGTCATTGGCTACTACTAGTTTGTGCTTGACATTTTAGTTTTTTGACTATAAATGTTTATTGGTTTTTTTGTCTAGTAATGTGTTAACAGGTGTTGTATCTCATATTTTTCATTAAGTTTTCAGTTTGTGTTTTAACAATTGAAACAAAAGTATCTAGCTAGTTTGAGCCTTTTTGTGAAATACAGTCACAAATATTGTTTAGAAGATCTTTACAGAGCCCTCAGTGCATCATAGTTGTTTAAGCAAAAGATAAACTTCCCTGGTAAGGAAAAGGGGTTTGTAATAGGGAAAGGCCTCATTGGGCTTTCTGGTGAGTCATGCCCAAAAGAGTTAAAGCTTCACTGGAGAAAGTAGCTAATAGGACAAAAGGGGAGGGGAACAGGCTGAGCACAGGACAACCCAGGTGAGCAACCTCACCCACCTTCAAGGTTATAAAAATATAAAAATACATGCGCCTATCCACCTATGTACCTATATAGGTACACACATTTATACACATATGTGTGTGCTCCCACTCTCTGGCCACTGTATTAGTGCACTAGTCCCTTAGTTGCTAACTCAGCCTACTCTGCAAGGCCTGTATAAATTTTAGAGATAAGACCTGTGACAGAACAAAGGAAGGCCAAGTAAGGCTCATGATTAAGGGGTTTAGGGCCTAAAACTCCTGATTAAGAGTTTTAGGTCCTGAAATAGCCAATCAGGTTGTAACAAAGTCCAGGAGGGGAGAGTCTTTCTGCCACACCAATAAAAAGGGCCAGGAACAAAGGGCCCTTGGGTCCTCCATCTTTCCAGAGCCCCTTACTCTTCATCAGGATAGCTCTCTGGTGCTCTTTCTCCTTTCCCAATGAAGTGTCTAATAAAATGTCTTCCTTTCCTTAAACTTTATATGTCTAATTTTTAATTTTATTTTTATTTTTTGGTGATGGGAATTGAATTCAGCGCCTCACACTTGCCAGGCAGGCGCTTATGCCACTGAGCTATATCCCTAGCCCTCTGATTTTTTATTGCGACGGAGTTTGTGAACCCCAGAGCTGCTTGCATGGGTACAGCGGACGTGGGCAGCAGTGCTCTTCCCTGGGGGCCAACTTGACCCCTTCCTGGCCTCTGTGTGCCCCTGGGAGCAGCCCTGAGGGATTCTCTGCCCTTACCCTGCTCCCAGCTGCTCCAGTGGTTTCCTTCCTCACAGAGAATAAAAGTCAGAGGCCTGCGGAGGGTCCCAGGCTCTGCAGAGCCTGGCCCTGCTCCTGGTGGACTCAGTTCCCCCTTTTCCACCTGTGCTCTTGATGTCCCAGCCGCAGTGAGCTCCTGTTTTGTCACACCTCTAGTGTGCCCCCATTCCAGAATCTTTGCACTTGCTCTTCTTTCAACCTGGGATGTAGGTCTAGTTTCCCAGGTCTTGTTTTTTTCCCTTCTTCAAAGTCAAGTCAGATATCACCTCAGTGAAGCTTTGTTGAGAGAGCTGTTGCTCTCTCCTGCCTCTCCAGTTCTGGTTTTCTCTATCAGATTTGTGTGTTACAGGGCATTGCAGTTTGCATTTCTGTTGCATTTGGTGTCATGTCGCTCCCTCCCTGGAGTGTAAAGTTTTTCAAGTCCAATTTAGTGTGTTATATGGACAGTAGTACCCTTGGTGCCTAGAATGTTGCCTTTATGTGGTGGACAGTTAATACTGTTGAATGTGCAGTGACATACTGTGTGACTCACAGTGTCTTCCCCAGAGGAGGGCTCTGTTGTGATGTCCAGTAGGAAGTCCATTCTTGGGTGGGATGCAGGTTAACTGACCCACCACTGTCTGGGCAGCTTGTTAAATCAAACCCGCATTTTTGCTCCATTCCACCTTTAATAGCTCGAACAGTAAAATCATATGGTCTTTTTCTCTTGATATCCCGTTCTTTCCTTTTGGAGACTGGCCCTTCTACAGTTTTAAAGTTCTGATTCCTAGTTCATTAAAAAGTTTTTTGCCAGATCCTGTGGTGTGGAACACTTGGTTCCCATTTTGAGCAAAGCATCCAAAGCAGTGATAAGAAGCAGAATTTTGGCTTTCTTGATCTTATATCCTCTTCGTTGTATGATTCTGACTCCTCCATGTTTTCTCTTCCTGTTTGTTCCTCTGTGTTTCTTGACTGTACTGTCTTTTCTCTTATTTTCCTTTCATGCCCTGTCTTTCTCTCTTCTGTTCTCTCTGTCTCAGCTGCCATTTTCCATGAGCCTCTGTCTCATTCCGGAGCTGATTAGCTTGAGTTCTTGCCTCTAAGAAATCTTTGTGTAATCTTTTCCACAGATTCACTTTGTGTAATCTTTTCTCCTTTTTTTTCCTTATTGCAAGAAAGAACTACAGAAGAAACCTGCACTGGAACATTTGTTCCTTACTTCATCCTTTTTATTTAATATCTTTTTTGACTTGTTTTATAAAATTTAGTCAATATCTGAAAACCTGCTTTGTGTCAGGCAATATGTCACTAAACAAAATACCCAGGTTTTGACACTGTATTTGGGGAGACAAATTAATTAGGTATTATTCAGTCAAATATTTATCGAGGCTAGGATGTACTGGTGAATAAATACAAACATTCTTACTCTTATGAACCTAACATTTTGGTAAGACACTTTGTCAAGACATTTTGTCTAATGTCTATAATTAGAGAGCTATATAAATGAATGTTAAATTATAGTCATACCAAATATTAAAAAAGAGAACTCCATTGTGTTTGGGTAAACTTCAGGGTGTTCCAATCAGGAGAGCCAGTGACAACTTCTTTGAAGAAGTGAAAGCTGAACTAAGATCGGAAAGCACAATAAGAATTAACTGAGGACAGGAGGTGAAAATGCCAAAGCCTGATAGTAAGAGGGGTTTGGGGCATCTGAAGAAGCATAAGCATGGGGAGCAGAGTAGAGTGATGCCAGATGATGCCGGGGTATCCTTCTGTCAGATTTTGCAGGGCTTTGCATGGCATACTGGTTCTTATTCTGTAAACAACAGAATAACTTTAAAGTGTTATAAGTAGAGAGAGAAGAGAAGAAAGGTATGAAAAGTGCTTTTGTTTTTAAACAGTGGCCTGAATGCTGTGGGTAATAAATGGAGTTGATGTAGCTGTAAAGGCATAAGATGTAAGGTGTTGAAAGAAAGAAAGAAAGAAAGAAAGAAAGAAAGAAAGAAAGAAAGAAAGAAAGAAAGAAAGAAAAAGAAAAAGAAAAGAAGTACAAGTGACAGAAACAAAAAATCCCAGAAGAAACAAATAGAAACTGGGTATGGTGGTGCATGCCTATGATCCCAGCATTTGAGAGGCAAAGATAGGAGGATCACCATGAGTTTGAGTTCAACCTGAGCTATGTAAGAATTCAAGGCCAGCCTGCACTATAGCGTGAGACCCTGTCCCAGAAAAAAAATTTTTAATCATAGAACAATATACTTACATTAAATGTAAATGATCAGATTATACCAGTTCAAAGACAGAGATTAACTAAATGGATTAAAATATGTGACCTGATTATGAAAAAAGGACTTGAGGTATGAGAACTGGAGAATACCAGTTAGGAGTTTGTAGTGACATTCTAAATGCAAGTTGAGGTTAAGGGGCTCTACCCTCACTTCCTGTTTACTGCATTTTTTTTTTTTGAGACAGTCTCCAGTCTCATTATGCTCAAACACATAGTGGTCCTCCTACCTCACCCTCCTGCGTGCTAGGATTATAGGAATGTGTCACTACACCTAACTGAATGCATTTATTTATCCAGAAAGTTTTTGGAAGATTTATCATAATAGACACAGATGCAGTAAATAAGTCATAGGAGAAATAAAGGATGATTTTTAGGAGCATGAGTGGAATTACACCAGGAAAATCAAGGATAAAGATAATGACTACAGTCAAGTACAAAACCTAGCTGTGAGCTCCTGGCAGCCCAGGCACAAAAGGAATAAGATAGGTCATGTGATTGCTTAGAAAAAGGAAGCATAGTTTATAATCTTTACTATAGGAGTAGACATGAAATAGCCTGGACAGGTCCAATTTATTGAAACCCAAGACTCATCTCTTGAAATCATAGCATTAATCTACTTTTAGTATTAGGTCACATTAAGGTTTTTGTTTGGTTTTTGACTCAGTTTTGGATTTTTTTTGGTTGGTTGGTTTTTTTTTCTGAAATAGGGTCTCACTGTGTAGTTCAGTTTGGCCTCAGACTTACGGGAATCCTGCCTTATCCTCCCGGAGCGCTAGGATTACAGGTGTGTGCCACAACGTCCGGCTTCATGTTGGTGTTTTAAAACATAAAAATTTGATAGTAAATTCAGAGTTTAACTACATAAATGCATTTTACCCTTTGTTGTATCTAGAGGGCTAGCAGAGGATTAGAAGGGAAGCACAAGATAGTAGAGGAGGTGAGAATTACAGACAGATAAGAAGCCTATGGATGCTACCTGTGGGTACCATAGACCTTAATATAGTTTATAATTCTTGAGGACCTTCCCTTTTGCTATCTTAGGTACTTTGCCTTGCCTGCTTCTCCAGTAGCTACTTAGGTCAAAGAGGTCATCCTTTCTGCCCTGGATGACTCAGTCAGGGACATAGAGAAGACAGCTTTATTTCTTAGTTGTTCACATTCCCCCTGCTAAAGTACATTTACAGAATCCATAACTTCAGAAGCAAAATCATTTCAGACCCTAAGTAAAGCCACCCAGGGTTTCCATTACTCTTCTGTGAGTTTTCTGCCTCAGGGATTCAGTCTCCTTGCTTTCCCATCCCAGCTCTGTAGTCTGCCTGCAACTTCAACTGTGCTGCTTACTCTCCCCACACTGTGTGAAGCCCAGGGGCACCACAGGGTCCCAGGAGAGCCAGGGAAAGTAGTAGTATACGCAACAGGAGGTCAGAGAAGTCTAGATTGGTGGCCTTCAAGACTTCTGCTCTTGAGATAGTGGCATTAATCCATTCTTGATAGTAGGTCACATTGGCGTAGACCCCAGGAAGATGTTTGCCACATTCTGCTCCCCAGCTTACCACTCCTATCAGGATCCATACATCGTCAATGAGACATGACAGAGGTCCCCCGGAGTCACCCTGAAGCAGAGATGAAGGTCCTGAGTATAGTGGAAAAGGACATGAGGAGAGCATAGTCACAAGGGGTGGAGTTTAGAACTGAGCCATGAGACTCAGAACACTGCTGAGCTGGACTCTGCTGCTTTAGGGAGAGAGCACAGGGGTTCTAGAAGCAGAGAATTTGAAATTGGTAAGTACCTTACCAGAACACATTGCTAATTTCATAATATTCATCTGATCTGTGATAAAGGAGGTAACATTAATGTGATAACTTTTCGCTCATTAGGTTTATCTTTCACAAAGTAAATTTGTCCAGTTGAATGAACTGCTTTTATTTTTCAGTTCTTCAGTTTTGCCTTTTTTCTTCTGTTAAAATTCTTGATAATCTTTTTTTTTTTTTGGTACCGGGGATCAAACTCAACAATCTGATGCTTGCTGGGCAGGTGTTTATGCCGCTGCGCCAAATCCCCAGCTC
>PVJX010043266.1:0-13787 GCA_004027295.1 Dolichotis patagonum
TCTCAGCACTGTGACCCTGAATGGAGTGCCTATAACCGAAAAGTCTATTTTCACTCATGGTTCAGATGTTCCAGTCTGTGTCCTGTGGAGGAAACACAGAAATAGCATGGCAGAAGGATCTGGGTGAAGGGAAATTGTTCAAATCATGGAAGTAAGAAGGCAGAAACAGCACTCAAGAGAGGTTTGCGAAGGGAGATATATCCTTCCAGATCGTGTATGCAGTAACCTGCCTCTTTCTGCCAGATCTGTCTTCCCAACCGCAAGTCAGCTAGAATCCCCCCATAAACCAGTAATCTCACAAACACATGAGGATTTGGGAACAGTTTTAGATCTAAAGCATAACAGTTGTACTTTAAGAATGCTTGCAGAGTTAGAACCAACTACAGCATTTTCTTGAAATTTCAACAGTATGCCATTTATCTAATTTTATCCTCATGACAACTTTGATACCAATATTGGCTATATTTTTGGGAGAGGACGCTGACGGCTAGGTTAATTAGCTTGCTCATAAACATAGAGTTAGATACAAGAGAAAGTTTATTTTAAAAGTCAAACAACAACTAATGAACACTTTTTTATCATCATTTTGATTACAATTGCATATTTTTGTTGTATTAGTTTATTCTCTAGAAAGTAGACATGCAAATTCTCATGAAGTTCAGAAGTTCCATTTGGTAGTATAACCTAGGAGAGAAAGCAGGGAGAAACAAAATCATAGATGAGACATCATACATGACAACACATGGATCAGATGCAGTTTCTGCCAGGTCTTTGCGGAAAGTCCCAGAACAAAGATTCTCTTTTAGATGAGTTTTATGTTGGGTAGAAATGAGTGGATTTCGCAACACTCACTTAGCCCCTGTTTGGAAACAGTATGAACTTTACTCAAAAGATGAGGCATCTGTGTAAAAACAAATAGTTACAGAATCCCTGCCAGCAATAGTACTAGAAAATGAAGAAGGAGCTTGAAGGAAGTTTGAATGTTTTTCTCCATGTCTGCGATACATATTTATCACAAAATTAGTATTTTAGGCACAAGAAAATCATCACACTGAAGAATTTTTCATATTTTAAATGGAGATTGCTAGAGAATTACCATAATCTTCAATTTGGCAATACATTTTTAAATTATTATATCTTCTTCCAAGCATTTTTGATGAATTCAGATTAAGTAGGTACCTACACATATACAGATACTCATTACTTAATATTTTAAAATATTTTCAACTTTGCTCTGACAACTTGGTTTATATTGCTTAAACCATATCCTTATCAGGTAAGGAAGACAAAGTTCCAAAAACATATCCTGATGTATTAAACTGTTATCATTTGTGAGAGTTGTAGTGCTATATGTCACTAAAGAAAATGACCAATTAAGCAATTACACAATTATATTTTATGACATTTAACATAAAATGCAATGAGACTTAAGAGATGTCTAGTCTTTTAAAGATTATGCATATAAATTATATATAAATTTATATACAATAATATCTAAACTATATAAGTATAAAATTTTATATTTATAAAATATATATGTATATATATATATCTCTTACAGAAAATAAACATAATAACAGTTCACTTTAGTTCTTCAATCTGATGACCCGGCATATCTAACTGCAAAGAACCTAGGATATTTGGTATGTGTCAAGTAAAGGATGAAGAACTGGAATAGCATTTTTAGAAGTCTCTATCACCACCAGTACCATTGTTAACACTCATTTCCATCTCGTTATAATTATTGACTAGAGTCTTACAAAGGTGTCACGTCCCAGTGCCTGTACCATTGATTTCACACAGCTAGTTTCCCTTTGAAACTTGTGACTTATTCACCTGGAAACACATCACTGAAATTTGCTTTCACGTTGCAATTTTATTGATCAGGACTTATTGTTCTTGGTACACTTCCTACTGTTTCAAAACTATCTCATTTAAAATTTCTTGAGTCAACATAGAGGAGAGAAATTCTTGTATAAAATATATACACAGAGTTCTACACACATTAATTTACCAAAGTTTTCAAAATAAACTATGTATTTTCATGAAACAGTCAAAATAATTTGCTTCTATCATTAAAAAGTAATTTTTATTTATCTTACTCATAATTTGTAATGCTGTAATTATTGGTATTCTTTTCACATATATATTTCCCAATGGTCCCCTAATTAAAATACTAGGACCAGTATACAATCATATTCTGAGTTAAAAAATCTTTGTGTTTATGATTATATATTAGTTCACTAGCTGCAACTTTTGTATTTGATAAGTTGACTAATGTTGTACAGACATCAATATGTTCTGTCTAAAAAGTTCTTTGATAAGACTATATTACAGAGCAATTTCTCTGATGTATTAGTTTAAACTAATAAGAACTTAGTGATAATTCAGTATCACTAACTTATATTTTTATCACTAGTAGTGTGGTCTGTAAATTTTAATTGTGGTGAAAGTAAACATTTTCCACTGTTATTAACACTGTTTTCTATTATAATTATTCATTTGTATTACACAAGTTTAAATCTTTCTCTCTCTTACTGGGGAAGTGAACAGCAAAACTGCCAATATGTTAATGTGGTATTTCTGCTGTACTCATTTCTTTAAGCTATGGTGAATTCCATTTACTACATTATCTTTTGTGGCCTGGTTGACTGCCTTTAATCAAATATGAACAATGAATTACGGACAGACAGATGAGTCTGTCTGAATAACAGAAAAAGTAAAAACTTCTGTAATTACTTCAGTAAAAATACAATTGAGTTTTTATTTAATTATGGCAAGCAAATTATTTCAGTTCGAAGATAAAGTGGAACTGGAAGTATTTATCTCCTCACTGGAAAGCAGCATTTACTAAAGTTCCAACCACTAAAGAGAAAACAATACTACTAAAATTATTAAATATTCATTGAGTTAGTCTAATAGTTTTCATATAAGAAAAAGTTCTTAAAGCCAAAGGCCTTTATTTAGATGTATAGCTCTTACCTATTGAAGAAGTGGAAAATAACCAATTATCAGGTCAGAGAGATCTGGATTCAAATCTTAAATCCTAGACTGATATAATTTAAGAAAGACACATAATAGCCTCTTTTTAACAGTTTTATATCATTAAATGAGTAATATAGATAAGATCTATAATATGAAATTTTGTGAGAAATCATTTATTTTATTTTAAGAACAGACTCAGTGTCTAATACAAAACAACTTTGGGATAAATGTACCCTGTGTCTTATACTGGGATACTTAATTTATGCTTAAATTTAAATGTCGCAATTGCATCTGTAGAACACTGGAGAGAAAGAACATAAACGTATTGAATTTTTGGACATAGAATAAATGTGTACAAACATTGCCTCACACAAAAAGGAATCATATACAAAAAGAAGTTTTACAATTCCAGGAGTCAAAAAAGAACCAGATACTGATAGCAAATTATTTCAACTTCCCTAACAATTTCCCAGATTTTGTGATGTTTAGTAGGAATACTACTTCATACATGGGACTATTAGCTCATAAAATTGGACAACTTTGCTGAAATGTACAAATATTTTTAATATTTAGAGAAAACATCTAATAATTTATAAATCTACAAATATTATTGAATATTTAAATACTATGTGTTCATTTAATTCAAATGGGACAATTATTTTTGTTCACTTTTTTCAGTAAAAAGTTTAGTGAGTGGTTGAAATAGGTGTATTCCTAAAGTGGAAATTTGAGGGACTGTATACATGTTTTTTCGTATGCAAGGAAGAGAATAATAGTAATCATTTACTTACTTGCCATTTGACTATTATTTCTTATATTCTATATTTTTATGTGACTAAAGACTAGTGTAAAATTCTTACAAAATCTTCTTAGCTCCATGACTTCCTCTTCTAAATTTCTTAAATACAAAAATCACTTCATAAAATTCTTTATTGAAAAATTATCAGTTTTTTTCAAGAAAGTACCAGAGACTTTCTTACACAGATAACGTAACCTAACAAGGCCAACTTTACCACACTTAGAAAATTTAGAAACATGACTTCTCTCAGGCTTCTGAAATCACTGGCATCAAAGAGAGGAGATCATCGTGATTGGACAGTATGAAGTAGTACATTTATTTCATAGTGTTCAGCTTGACAAAAGAATGGCCAGTACTCTCACAGAATATTCCTTCCTGGCTTTACAGTGTTGATACACGCTTTGCATCTGAAACTGTCGATTCAGGAGAGTAGTTTCTCATTACACTGCTTCCTGAAATAAAGGAAAGTAAGGGATATGTTTGAACAAATATGAAAAGCATGCACTGCTTCATGATTCTATCAGTTGTTACAGTGGATTTCATGCCATAAATGATAAATAACTTGTACAATTTTAAATGTCTGGAATCTTAATTCCACCTACAATTATACTAGTTTTGTAGATGGATGTACTACTGTTTTAGTTAAACATAAGATGAAAATCATGCTTTTTAATGAAAATAATGAGAAATAATGTTTGGAATATTATTAACAAAGAAGTATTTTAATAATCAATTTTTACAAAAAAATAATATTGTTTGACAAATACTGCAAAGCACTGTTTCCTAAGGAAAGTGATTTCTAAGGTGAATTTTATTTTGCTGACATTTCATTTTTGAGTATTGAATTTCAATTTTAAATATTTAATAATTTTGTATTTTATAGGAAGCAAAAAGAAAAAGAGAATTCACTATTAATTTGCTTTTTATTTATCTAAGATGGTAAATGTCTATAGTAGATAAATCTATGTAAGATTAAAAACTGATCTCAAAGGAATTTTGATGGTTGATTTAAAAAAAATTCAAATTCTGTCATTTTTTAAACAGAAATATACAGTTTCCTTTATGTCTGTAGTCTTGTTTTCCTCAGTATCTATTGTCCATGCTCACCCAATCAGAGGAAATTAAATGGGTAATTCCAGAAAGAATTCGTAAAATTAAATTTTGTTCTGATCTGAATAGTGCAATGAAGTCTCATGTCATTCTACTCCATATCATCCAGCACATAACTTATCCCTTTTCCATTGTATCTGGGTGGTATAGATGACCCACTTATTAGTTGTTTAGTTGCCACTCTGTCAAATCATCAAAGTATCACAGTACTTATGTTTAAAATAATCTTTTTATTTTATTTTAAAGGGTATGAAATTAAACACAACAAAACAGAACAGAACAAGACATAAGAAAGCATAAATTTCAAAGCTAGACAACCAGAGATCTTCACTATCTGTCTTATTGTCTCTTGTTTTCTTCCAAATGGTTGTCCTTATCTTTGCATATGGGGAGCTCATACTAAATAACATAGCCAATCTTTTCACAAGATGTGTAGTTCACTGGCTCCCGCTTGCTAAGGGGGGTGGGACATGGGACAGGGGACAGGACCACATGAGATGTTTGATTCTCAGCCCATGTGCCAGAGAGGGGAGGAGTTCTTTGTTCTCCTAGCAACCCGAGTCAACTGCATGGTGCAGGTCCCGAGGTGCCAGGGTCTCTCTCAGCAGGCTGGTTGCTGGTTTGCTCAGCGCCCTAAGTTCCAACATGGCGCAGATCTCAGGAAATGCTGTTGCTTCTTGCTTCTTGCCCTGGGGTGGCCGTGGCTTGCCAGACCACAGCCACTTACCAGGGCGGCGGGCTCACACCTTCCTTTTTAACAGAGGAGCAAGACCATGGCCTTCCTTCTGGTGACCTTCCATAACTCTAAAGTAATCTTTATTTTGATCAGTAATAGTCCCAAAGTGCAAGAACAGTGATGTAAAGGTGGCATCATGCATGACACTAGAAAGTTGTCTTAACTCTGGTGCTATATGGCAACACTGTCAGGCATATAAGAAAAAGTACAGTATGTGTAAGGCTTAGTCATCCTCAATGGTCTTAGAATGCACTCCTTGTATACAAGGGAAAATAGTCACTCTACTTGGTTTAACTTATTTGAAAATACTGAAAGATTGACTGTCATGGCAACTTTGAACAAATGTAGCTGTTTTATCATGCCTTAAATTTTGAGTTTTCATGAGCCAAAATGTAAAACATACAGATAAATAAAAAAGCAAAACATAAAACAATACAAAATCATCATGGAGTAATTTCTAGATCAGAGCTACAAAACATGGTAAAATAGATGCAAACTAAGAATGTGAGCAAATAAAAATGGCTTGAATGAATATTAAGTCTATGGGTTACTTGGAAAATTATAACCATCTTCAAGATCACAACTGCAATTAGATGATACAAAGACAATCTAAGTTAACTCAATTTTAGATGGTGTTATTGATGCAGTATTGCAACCTGGTAGCATAGAATTGCATACATTATAATTTCACAATTATCACTATAATTTCATAATCCATCTCTATTCAAAACAATCTTTTCTAAAAGTTTGAATAAAGCAAAACTTCCTTCTAGAGGTTAAAAAATGTAATTATCACCTTTATTTCTCCCTCTTCCAAAATGAATCTGATGTATAAATATTGCAGGAAAAGGGCTTGTGCCATGTGTGTTTTCAGGGATGTCATCGTTAGCTTGGGTTTTCCTCTCTGGGACTTTCTGATATGATCAGTTTATATATTTAAGATGGTACCCCGCAAGTTGGTGAAAAGAGTATTGCTAAACATCATAAGATAAAATATAAATATCCACATTAAAAAAGCCAAAGACAAAGTCACATGGTCATCTCAATAGATGCAGAAAAAGCTTTTGACAAAGTCCAACTCTGATTCATAATAAAAACCCTACAGAAAATTGGAATAGATGGTCTCTGTCTCAATCTGACAAAAGCCATGTATGACAAACCAACAGCCAAAATCATACTAGATAGACAAAAATTGAAACCTTTCACTCTAAAATGAGGAGCTAGACAAGAATATTCACTATCACCACCCCTATTCAATATAGTTCTGGAAATGTTAGCCAGAAAAATTTGATAAGATACAGAAAGAAAAGTAGAAAGGATAGGAAAGGAAGAAGTTAAATTATTATTTGCAGATGACATGATTCTCTGCATAGAAGACCATAAAAACTCAAACAAGACTACGAGAGTTAGTAAGCAAATTCAGCAGCATAGCTATATATAAAGTCAACACTTAAAAGTCAGTAGTATTCTTGTGCATATACAACAAACTCACTGAGAGACAAATTATGGAACTGAGAGAGAAATTATAACACCTTTCACCATAGCATCCAAAAAATGAAAAACTTAGAAACAATCTAAAAAAAGATGTAAATTATCTGTATATCAAAATTATAGTACTATGAAAAAGAAGATAAAAGAAGACATCAGAAAATGCAAAGACATGTCTTGCTCTTGGATAGGAAGAGCCAACATTGTGAAAATGGCCATACTCCAAAAACTGTTATGCAGATTTAATGTAATCCTAACCAAATTCCATTAGCATACCTCAAGATCTAGAGAAAACATTCCTAAATTCATTTGGAAATGGAAGAGACCTAGAGTAGCAATGGCAATTCTGGGAAGCAAAGACAAGGCAGGAAGTATGTCAATCCCTGACTTGAAGTTATACTACAAAGCTACTCTGGTAAAATCAGCATGGTATTGGCAAACAAACAAGCAAACAAAACAGATCTAAGGATCAGAGGAACAGACAGAAGATGCAGACACAATTACAAAGAAATTGTAATTTATCTGGGACAAAGTTATCAAACATGTTTGTTGGAAGAAAGATAGCCTCTTCAATACATGGTGCTGCGAAAATTGGCTTTCCACATGCTGAAGACTAATGCTTGATCCATGTCTGTCATCATGCACTAAACTGAAGTCAAATATCTGAATATTAAAACAGAAACACTAAATCTACTGGAAGACAAGGTAGATAAAAATCTTGAAGACATAAGGGTAGGAGTAGAGTTAATGAACAAAACACAAACTGCAGGGGAAGTACTTTAAAAAATCAATCTTATTGAAAAGTTTTGCACATCAAAAGAAATCACTAACAGAGTAAAAAAAAAAAAAGAATAAGAGTGAATTTTAACCAGCTGTCCCTCAGACAAGGGACTTATATCTAGAGCATAAAAAGAATTGGAAAACATCAGGCCCCCCAAATTCAAAGACCAAATCAAATAGTGGGCATCTGAGAGGAATACTCACTTCTCAGATGAATGAATACAAATAGCAGATAAATGTATGAAGAAATGTTCAACATCACTGGTGATTTGAGAAATGCAAATTAAAACAACACTGAGATTCTATCGCACTCCAGAAAGAATGACCAAAATCACAAAATCAACCAATACCAAATATTGACAGGGATATGGAGAAAAAAGTATACTTCTCCACTGTTGGTGGGAGTGTAGATTGGTGCCACCACTGGGGAAATCCATGCAGAGACTCCTCAAAAAACTAGGATTGGAGGTCCCATTGAATCCAACTATTCTCCTTCTGGGTATTTACCCAAATAATTAAACACGTGCTATAGCAATGTGCACTCATGTTTATAACAACACAACTTATAATAGCTAAGTCTCGGAAACAACCCAAATGCCCATAACCAGAGAATGTATAGAAAAGATATAGTATTTTTATGCAGTGGAGTATTACTAATCTATAAAAAGGGACAAACTTGAAGCTTTTACAGATAAATGAATGTAACTTGAGACCATACTCATAAGTGAAATAAATCAGACTTGTATGTGTAAATATTGTACATTCTCCCTAGTATAAAAAAAGGAAATAGGATCCAAAATGTACAATAGATATTGTGAAAATGAAAGGAAAAGACAGTGATCAAAAAGAAAGAAGAGCTGGGATGGGGAAATGGAGAAAAGAAAGCAAGGAAATGATTATATATATAGATATATATGTGTGTGTATGTAAATATATACACGATAGAAAGCTATACTACTGCTTCTCTTAGTTCTCTTAGTTATTTTTTTTGTACCAGAGTTTCAATTCATGACCTTGCACTTGCCAGGCAAGCTCTTAAGCTCCTCAGCTAAATCCCCAGCACAGTTTGTGTTTTTATTGTCTAATTGTTTGATCATTTTTTCATGCCTAACTCTTGTAATCTGAACAACTGCTTTCAAGATTAAAAAAATAAGCAAAATATTAACAAGTGTTTATTGCTCATTTTTAAAAATTTTATGTTTTTTATCTTTTTTGGTTTTATTTTGAAAATAATAAGTAAGTAAATATTCACTAATTTTGATTCAAATACTGAGTATACCAAAATTCTATATAGCAAATACAATAAAATTTTAATTTGATTTACTAACAACACACCTTGAATTGAAAATGCTAACATTCTGATAAAATATTGCAAAATTCACAAACAAATAAATATTTGATGTGAGAAAACAGTAATATTACAAATGACATTATGCCAATAATCAGGTAAAAAATATTAATAAAGTTAATGAGGCTCGTATACTACAGTTTATCAAGTCTGGTGGTATACTTTACTGCACTTGTTAATGGAAATTCCTTCTTCATTCCTTTCAATAGAAGTTGTCTTTAAGTAATTCAATGAGAAAAAAGCAAAAAGATCTACCAGGAACCACAATGAAAATTGGAACTTGAACATTTCTACAGACTGAAATTTAATAAATTTCCAAACTTTACATATTGAAGCTCTCAATATGACGGTCTCTGGAAACCATGATATGTGGGAGGTTATTAGGTAATGAGGTTGGAACCCTCATGAATGGCATCAGTATTTTTTAAAACAAACCAAGAAAACTCTCTTATCCTTTCAACCATGTGGGCATTGTGAGAAGATAGTTATTAATGAGGAAGCAAGTCCTTCCAGGGACAGAATCTGCCAATTCCTCAAAGCTGGACATCCTAGCTTGTGCAACTGTGAAAAATAAATGTTTTTTTTAAAGCCATTCAAGCTATGATATGCTGTTATAACATTCACTGACTAAGACAAGCAATAAAATAGTTAACATAGTAATTTACCAATGACTCTACTAAGGAAAAATGAAGATAATCTTAAAATTGTTAAAACATATTGATTATTCCAATAGTGTCATGATTAGTTAATGTCACATTTGGATCAATAACAAAACCACTGGTATCATGGAAAAATGTATTCATAAACATACATTGCAAACCAGGGGTAGAAACATTGTCAGAAGTAACTGGCAATTTCCTGAGAAAGAATTCTGCAGATAAAAGTAGATAAACTGAATTAGTATAACCTGTGACATATGGAAGGTAAGTGTATTGCCTTCATATTTTTTTCTGAAATATTTGAAATAATGAAGCATCAGACCAAAACTTCCCATTCTATTATTCAAATGCCAGTATACATGATAAAATATGGATTCTCCAGCTCCAGGAACTTGAGGTGGGAGTTAAGGATTGGAGAAGACATGGCCCTGAATCAAGGCCAGCAGATTGCTACAGCTGCTGGTTTCAAACAGGAGACTAAAGAGAATTCTTTCTGTGTTCTGTTGGCCATTTCAGAATTTTGGAAATGGAATGGTCAATTCATCAGAAAAAAAAGCAGGTAAGTGTGGCAGACTTTTGGAGGCCTGCAGGAGAGAGACCCTGGCACCTCGGGACCTGCACCATGCGGTTGACTCGGGGTGCCAGGAGAACAAAGAGCTCCTCCCCTCTCTGGGGGGTGGCTGTGAGCCTGCCAGCAGGCAGGCTGAGAATCAAATATCTCATGTAATCCTGCCCCCTGTTCCATGTCCCCCCCCTTCCCCTTAGCAAGTGGGGACCAGTTAACTACACGTCTTGTGAAAAGATTGGCTATGTTATTTAGTATGAACTCCCCATTTGCAAAGATACGGACAACCATTTGGAAGAAAACAAGAGACAATATGACAGATAGTGAAGATCTCTGGTTGTCTAGCTTTGAAATTTATGCTTTTTTATGTCCTGTTCTGTTCTGTTTTGTTGTGTTTAATTTTACCCTCTTTTAAAATAAAATTAAAAAAATAAAAAGGATTGGAGAAGAAATAATCTTTTACAATTATAATTTATACAAATTGTTTAGGTAAAATTAAAAAAGCAACTAGTAAATACAATGGTACAATTATTGTCACAAAACAAACTGGATGAGAACAAATCAAATTTTCCCGTAACACCAATATTAACCCTAACCATTGAATTTGATTCAGATCTGGTTCAATTCAGTCTGTTACTAGAATGACAGAAAAGATTGTTTGTGAAGCAAAGTATCACCACATTGATTCTTGCAGAAGAAAAAAAAATTTAGTTAGCTTTACCACTGAGTCACACTTCCAGCCCTCAAAAAAGTAAATTTTACATAAAATTAAACTTGAAAAGAAACATTAGAGGAGTTTCCGTTGCAAAGACATAGTCTTAGAGTCAAGTGGCATATGATATGAATCCACATATTCAATGTTTATTAATCATGCTACTATGTCCATTCATTTTGGCAGGCAAAGAATATACAAACAGGACTTAAATTCTTACCTCTAATAACATCATAGTTAGTGGCAAAAAAATGGAATGATTAAGAAAATCAATTAGTTTTCCAAATGCTATGACTATGCCATACAAAGTATAATATTAAGATACAGTGACTATTTGAATCTAAAAATTTTAAGAAATTACAATAAAATATATTGTCATCAATCCACATAAAAACAATTCTATTCACTTTGAACACAGTTGCCATGTTCTGAGGTAATTGATGAAGTCCACTTTCCTGAGTATTTCTTTTTTTGTGTGTTTTGATATCCTGAACCAATGCAAAATGTCTCATGGTACATTTTGTAAAATAAAAGTGCACTGGTTTTTCTTATTCACTTTTTCACCGGATCTGGCACCACATGACTTCTGGTTCTTTTTCCAAAGATGAAAGGACCATTAAAGTTCAACATTTTGAACTGATTGAGGACCCTCAACCAGCCAATGACAGAGCAACTAAAGAAATTCAAAAGGAGAACGTTGAAGACTGCTTCAGAAACTAACAAGAATGATGAAATAAGTGTGTATGTAGTGAGGGAATGTATTTTGAGAAGCAATGTCAATATGTTTTTTTCTCTTTATAAAATTAGGTTTTTGGTACATGTCAGATATACATAATGCTCATACTCATCATAGGGAATTTGTACCAGGACATGACATATTTTGATTCCTCTTTTTTTCACAATGCTCTCTTCTTATTTCTTTTCCTCTCCCTATTAATTTCTGGAGCTATGTACTTCATAAAATAAAATGTTCAACTACATGAAGAAATTATGAAAATTTGCCAGACTTTGTTGGTCATAGTGAGATGTAATTTACCTCATTATTCACATGTAGATATCACCACATTCACTTAAAATAACTAAATTTAAAGAAAATTAGATACTATACTGTTCCATGCATACATGCTTTAAAGGCAGAAATGTTTACCAGTGGAAAAACATATTTAAGGAAAAGAAGGATGAGATGTTTTGTAATACTGCATTCATGGGGCTTTGGGAGGTAAACATAATGTTTATTACTTTAGTTCTGCATTTCATAATCTGGATCAAAATTATATTTGGAATTGTGACAGCAAACCTTGAATTTTCCTCATTTTAGAGAAAATGTTTTCAACTTCTATTTAGGAATAGTGTTGGCTGTTAGTTTGTCATGGATGACTTTTATTAGATTAAGATAGAGACATTTTATACCTATTTTCTTCAGCTGTTTTATTAGGAATGGATGTTGGATTTTGTTAAATGCTTCTCTACATATGGTTAGATGATAATATGATTTTTGTCCTAGACTATGTTTATATGTGTATTACATTTAATGTTTTGAATATGTTAAACAATCCCTGCATACCTGTAATGAGTACTACTTGATCATGACACATTATCTACTTGATTTGATGAATTCTCTTTTTAAAAAAAATTTTTTTTTTTGTCTTTTTGAGACAAGGTCTCACTAATGCAGTTCAGGATGGGCTTGAGCTCATTTTTTAGCCCAGGCTAGTCTCGAACTTGTACCAATCCTCTTACCTCAGCCTCCCGAGTGCTGGGATTATAATAAGCCTGTGCCACCATGACCAGCTCCTGATGAATTCTCTTTACCAATATTGTAAGAGGATTTTTGCATCTGTGTTCATTAAAGGGATTGGTCTGTAGTTCTCTTTTCCAGTTTAGTCTTCTTCAAGTTTGAGAATCAGGGCAATGATTCCAGGAGTGACTTCAGGAGTAGTACTACTTCCCTTTTCACAGGGTGAGGAGTACTGAAGCTAGGCCTTATCTGAAGTTCTTGCAGAATTTGGCAGCAAAACTGTAGAGAATCATGGAAAGCAGTCTTAAGAGAAAAAATTATAGCAGTGAAACACCAAAACAGAATGAGTTTAAATAAATAAAAAACAAGAACAATCCAAAATCAAAGCTTGCACAAGGAAGGAAATCATAAAGATAAGAGTAGAAGCTAATGAAATTGAGGATAAATTGAAGAATTTGTTCTTTGAAAGAATAAACAAAATAGACAAACCCATAACCAATCTTACCAAAAAAAGAAATATAAGCTTCAAAAGCATGCAATTAAAATGAAAAATACAAAAATCAAAATGGACTCTATAAATATCTAGATCATTGGTGAATACTTTGAAAACCTGTATTCTAAAAAATTTCCAAAGAAATAGGTAGATTCCATGTACATATGAACTGCCAAAACTAAACCAAGAAAATATAAAAATTCTGAATAATCTTAGCCAATGACATTGAGGATGAAATAATTAAAAATAACCCACCAACTAAAAAAACTCCTCCCACCTATTTTTACTTCAGTATTTTTCATTTTAGACCCAAAATAATAAATCTCATAGTCTTTTTGGTTTCCAATACATTTCATGCCCACAACTAATTCATG
>PVJX010043268.1:0-13777 GCA_004027295.1 Dolichotis patagonum
AAAAGAACAAAAAAACACTAAGAAATCATTACTTGATAACTTACATACTGTCATCTAGGAAATAGTTGTTCAAATTACAAAATTAAACATACAAAGTACACATTCAAACAATAAGGCTGTTAACAGTTCTGCTCAACAATAACAAAAACAGTAATATGGTCATTCATCTTACACACTTAACCATACATGCAATTATATCCTTTAGAGCACTTTCTTTTCCTCTCTTTTTTACAGTAGCAATTACACATTTTGGGTTTTATTATTCCTACATTTCTTATTACTTTTTACACTAGAGACACAATGTGATATTTATAAATATGATTCTTATTTATTTCACTAATGAGGATAGTCTCAAGTTGTCTCCATTTCCCTATGAAGGCCTCAAGATCATTCTTTTTTATAGCTGAGTAATAGTCTGCTGTATAAAAATACTACCTTTTTCATGCACTCTGCAGTTGATGGGCATCTTGATTGTTTCCAAGATTTAACTATAACAAATTGTGCTGCTATGAACATGGATTATTGGTTGATTTCTTAATACTAGCCATGTTTTCTGGAGTTAGATGGAATCTCAGTGTTTTAATTTGCATCTCTCAAATGATCAGTGATGCTGAACGTTATTTTTCACATATTTATTTGCTGTTTGTACTTTGTCATCTGAGAAGTGTCTATTCATTTCAGATGCCCATTTTTGGATAGTCTTTTAATTTGCGGGTCTGATTTTTGAGTGCTTTCTAAAGTCTAGATATTAGCCCTTTATTTGAGGAACCACTGGCAAAGAGAATATCTTTCTGAGTTGTATGTTCCTGTTAGTCTCTCTCCAGGGTTACTTTCTTCAGGAGACCTGGGACAACAGTTGAGTCATTTGTGTACTACTTGTAATTTTCCTTTCTGTGCCTTTTGCAAGGAAGACACTCAATAAATATTTATCAAATCATTGTTGTAATAATATAAAAAAGTTATATGACTGAAACTCAATTGTAATTCTTTACTGCTGTGGCAGTTTGCTACATATTTTTGGAAATTAGGGGCAAATTTTTATTCTTCTCACTTAACTATTTATTCCCTTAACTCTTTCCCATCTCCAAGTGTAAAAATGTAAGGCTTTGTTGATCTGTGTGCTACAAGATAGAGGCAAACTAAACAATTCCTTGTATGTTTCATTCTGGTTAGAAGTCAATGTAAATGCATGTGCTACAAGAACAAGTGTACTTCCTTTTGTGAATGTTTGGCTGTTTACCCTGGGATCCCTTCTGCCACCAGTTGCCCTTGAAAGACTATTAACTCCTGCTTTGAGACAGCAAAGTAGATGTGGGTTTCTTAAGCAAATTATTGGCCATTTCATCACATGTAGTTCTTGCAGAGAATTGTCCCCAGTCTTCCAGAGCATTCCACAGAAATAACATCATAGTTTTTTTTCTCCAACCTGTTAATTAACATAATTATTTATCAGCCCTAAACTACAGTTTGTGTTTGTTACACGGTGAGCTCAACATACTTTCATGGATAAAGCCTAATGCTATTGGAAGAAAACAATTCAGAAATTTTTAAAAACTGCAGATCTTCTGAAGTGGAGAGTATATGTTTCATTACCCTTCTTGCTCCTAGCCCTCATCATCCTGTGCTCAACCTAGGGTTTGTGCGGGGTGATTGATAACCTGTCACTGAATCATGTATTGTTTAGACTGAGGGCTTGTCACGTGGCTTCTGAGTTCCCACCCAGCTCTAATATTTGAGATCCGTTTTTTTTTTGTTTTGTTTTGTTTTTTTTTAGAGTTGGGGAAAATATGGTAAAACTGTAAACTTTCTAACCTGTTTTACCTATCATTCTCCAAGTTTTGGAGCATGTTCTGAGCATTCTTTATTCATTTTCTCACCATGCTACTATCTCACATTGATTCTTTTCCCTTGACTGGGGAAAAAATACCTAACAGATTAAATATAGAAACAGAAATGAGAATCCATTAACTTCTAATGAGCCAGATATTAAATGAGAGAAATTTGCAAGACTAAAATGATGCCACCCTTCTTTATTTATTTATTTATTTATTTAAGTTTTGGGAAAGCAACTTATTCATAGAAGTATGATCTTCACATTACATATACTGCATTTATTATTGTGCTAAGTAAATCAAGGAAAAATTCTCAGATTTAATTTCTAACAGAGAAAACATTGATAACTATTACTCACATAAACAGGAGCTCTTAAGGAGCCTTAATAATGTTAAGAGTGTGAGGAAGTATTGAGACTAGTAAGTCTGAGAATTACTGAGTTTCACATATGACATATGAAAAGACATATGCTACCAAGTTTCTGCCCTTACATTAGGCACATGGCATGAGCCAGAGAAAGGTCATGTGAAAATGTTTCACTATAAACAGTGACAAGAGCCATTGCAAGTAGTTCTACCCATTAGTTACCAGTCAATGGAGATGAGCTCCAATAGTCCTAACCCCACATGCTATAGAAACTAACCCCATGTGCTCTTACAGTCAACCTGCTATCAGAGGAAGAAGCCACAGACCTGAAGATGTGAGAAGCTGGTGGCTTTGAAGTTGACAGAAGGGAAAGAGGGCCATGTAATAGAATGCATGAAGTGAGGGGAAATATTTGTTTCCTACCCACAAATACTTCCCCTCACCTCATTCATCTACCTAGTGTTCCTTGAGAGCAGAAAACTCATTTTTAGAATGCAGCTGCTGCCTACATTGTGGTTTTTGTGAAAACAATAATTAGTAGCTTTCAGTGGATTTCATGTGCAAATTACTGTTGATTTGAGGCTGGACCATAGACACATGCGTACTCAGATGTGTAGGTAGAAGCTTAAATGGCTCACCCACAAAGTGTTTGGCCTTGATTCCGGTACCTGTGAGGTTGAAACTGTTCTGGAACTTCCTGCGGCTGTATTCTATTTCATTCAGAGCTATTGGCAAAGACTCTTTCTAGCAAACAGTGTTTCATCAGCACATTACTGCCCATCTTCACATTCCGAGAGAAACCTCTCACCCACAGTTTGAAGCCATTTCCATTTGTTGCATGGAACCAACATCACAGCATCATCACACTTTTATCAGTGTCAAGATTTTCCAGAGAGTAGAAAGAATCGTAGCAACTATTCCTTAATCAGTTTTTTCTTAAACTATCAAATACATCATTTGATAAAAGTAAAAGACGTGGAACCTAGCTTTTGGACACAAATAAGTTCCTTTAACATTAATATGTGTGTTTCAATCTTTTCCTTCCTATTCATTCATTAACACAGCTAAAGCATCTCTTAAAATTACCCTCAACAGTTTCAGAAGTGCCCAAGTCATGCAGGAGTGTCAGTTATGGTGAGAAATAAGTCCAGCCAGTTTAGATATTAACTCCTTTTCAACCAAAAGTAGTTTTTCCTCATCTCTGGCACTTTGAAAATGCTATTTATCATGATCTGAACATATCTTTTAAAATTTACATGTGTGCGTGCGTGCATGTGTGTGCATGTGTGTGTGTGTGTGTTCTGATGCTCTCCTTCCACCAGACTCCTAGACACAGTACCTTCCCTAAAACCAGCAGGACCTAGAACAGTGTCTGGCACTTCACAGGCTCTCAGTGCTGCTGAATGAAAGGGTGAGGTTTCAGCGCCCTTCCTGGAAATGTCTCTGCAAAGACTGTGCTCTGATGAGGTCTGCTCTGAACTTCAGATTTTTGGGTCACCAACGTTTGCAGTTGTGTCTTAGCAGGGACAGGTTCAGAGAGAAGTATAAGGCAGGTTCTGCCACTAAAAAGCCACAGTCAACCTGTTGCCATAGCATTAAGCTTCCTTCAGAAAATAGGAGATAAGAACTGTGAAATTTGGAACAATGCAATAAAAGGATATCTGTAAAGAAGTAGATAAAGTTTAAGAACCTGAAGATCCCTTGTCTGGTCTTGATAAGGAGCTGCTGTCTTCCCAGCATCTATTTATGAAACCCAAACATGTGTTCATAAGGAGAAAGTCCAGAAGGCCTGAGACACCCAGAGAGGAAATGCAGTTAACTTTAGAAATGCTACCAGAGCAGTGCCCTAAGTCTGAGGAGAAGGCGAGAAATGGAAACTAAGATGAGGAGGAAGGACAAGAATGGGAGGAAGGCTAGAATGGTGAGAAAAGAAATATCATGTGAATATTTGGACGTGGTATGCACATATTCTGGACCTAATATATGTTTGTGACTACCTGATGATAACAATGAAATGTTCTTAAAACCATGGCTACTGTAATTCCCAGGTCTATTCTGAAAATATTTGTATGTCCTTAAGTTTTGAGAGAATTTAAAGCATGATATCCTTAATGCTAACATCTTTATAGAAGAACTTCTGAGAGTTATGCTACCTAACCCAGGCTTCTTTACTCCAAAGTAACAGAGATTTAGCTCTACCTCCTCCCAGCTAAGGATAAGGAGGGAGCAGGCTGGGCAGAGTGCGGGGATCCCTGCCCTGCCCCGCACGGAATGTACATTTTACAGTATCTGGCCCATATGTTCAAAACATGGTGATAATAAGTGCTTTAAGTCCCAGAGGATAACCTGGGTTTTCAGAATTTAGAAGGTCTTCTTAGGAAACTCAAAACAAGTTGAACTAGAATTGCTTCACAGACCTTTCTTTAGCACTACTCAGAGTTATTCACAAAAGCAGCAAATTCAGCCAAACCCCCACTTAGGAGATCTGGCTCCAGCGCCTGTGCTGTGCAAATACTGGGTGTGCTGCCCATGTCCCCTCAGAACTCGCTGCTCCTAAGCAAAGGGGGCTGCTACCTGCCTGCCTGCCTGCACTCTCTCCTGAGGCTCCCCCCCACCCCACCCCGGTTACAGGCACAAGTAGACCAGAAGCTGGACTTGGGATAAGCGCTTTAGTGACTCCTTCCCTGTGGGAATTGCCTCCAAACCTGCTCTTCACAGCTCCTCCTAGCTTTTTAGCAGGATTTAGTTCTGATTGCCCACGGTGTGGTTTTGTTGCTCAGTGTAACAAAACTCTCCATGAATTTTCTTCCCGTTTCTGTTCCCCTGTCCACTCCTTTCCTGGTTCCTCATGGACCACTTCCTAAGTAAGCTACTTGGACTTACATTCCTTCTTGGGGTAAGACACTGCCTACTCTGAAATCCTTACCTTAAATTTCCCCATGTTTTACTATTTCCTTCCTCCCAGCAAACTCTTCCACTAGGAAACAACCTCATGTTGAATATTTGTAGCTTAGAAGGAATTTAAGCCAAAGCATCACATGTAAATTCAATACGTTTTGCCTTCTCCTCCGTCATGAGCCCCGGGGAGCAATCAACAGGCTTGGCTTTCTCTTCTTTCCTGCATTACTGTCCTGCTTTGCGTCCCAGAAAGCGTTATGCTTTGTCCCTCATCACTCTCCACTGACCTGGTGTGCTTGTATCTTTCGGAAAACAGTCACTTTGTAGAAAAGAGAAAGAAGAGATATATGAGTAACTGTTGTATTTCTTCTCTTGTCTCTTCAGTGCTGGGTTAGACTTTTGATTTTCTTTTTCTGTTGTGATTCCATAAGTGACCTCTAACACCATGTTGTCACCACTGATATTTCATCGGAATCCTGATCTCCCATGGTCTACAAACCTTTCTCCTCCATGTCCTCTATTTTCAAATATAAACAATGTGCACAAACGTAATGTCACCTCTTCTCTTTAGAACTGTCTTCTTAAATTGTGCATTACTATCCAAGAGAGCACCACGCCCATCACTTCCCCGATTTGTACTTCAGTAATGATGGGTTTACTTCTTTCTTGCATTTGACTTCTCAACTGTTATTCCCTAACTCTCCTTCTTAACCATGGACTTGCTTATTCCATGTTGCCTTATAGAAAGCTGGATTAAGTTCTGCCAAGTTCTGCATGCACTGTGTCACTAGACAGCTCAAAGAAACAAACATACAAGCAGTAAAACAACTATGTCTTAACTAATTTCATGATAAAATTCAAATTTCTTAAAAAATTTGAATACTATTCTTTCTTCTTCTTTTGTTTGTATCTTTTATTTTAGATCTGCTATAATCTGGTTAGGAACTCTTTATTCAATTTATCTTTATTCCAATTTTACTATCTCTTGTTATTAATTTAATTCCACTTATTTATTTCTCAACTCTTCTATCCAACCAGGCTGACCTAGTCAGTGCCTTCAATTTCAGCTCTGAGGAATGAATCAAAGGCCTTGAACATTCTAGGCAAACTCTTTACCATTAAGTTGGGTCCCCAGCCTCCTGCTCTTACTAGGGATTTTTGCTCATGATTCTGCTTGAGTACTTACTGTGGGGTACTATCCAGAACACATATGTGTTATATACTATCTCCTTTGATTCCTACAACTGTACATGATCAGAGTTATTATTGCCTATATCTTATAGATAGATAAATTGAAGCACTAAGCAACGAAGGCATATTGCCACTAGAGAGTAACTGATTCTTCAGAGAAATGTGTATTTGTTTGACCCATCATTATTACTTTAAGACTCACATTGAATTTATTTTAATGTTTAAGATTGTCAAGCTCTAAATGCGTTTTGTACAATAAAGACACAAAATTTTAGTTTGGTAGGAGAGGGACCAACAAAAGTTACAGTTTTGGTGTTTGAGTATCATTGGCTTTATTTTTTATGTCAGCAATCTTATTTTACTAGTCTGATTCTTCCTAAGGTATACCTTAGTTTCTCCTATATTCTGCTGAGTCAGCCTTATACTATTGATCACTGCATTAATGGGCTAATAGATGTGTTAAAGTCACACAGTGTATGTTTTCAGGAGACTCATGTACTTAACTTTTAGATAATTATACTTGGACAACATAGAACCTACTCATTTAAACACTATGCTTAATAAATGCTTCCAGTTGCAGAAAGCCTGCCTCTTACATATCCAAATCCTCCCCTATCTTATAAAATGTAAATCTTTTCTGAGTAGTTCAGTTCATGTTCATCATTTTCTTCCTGTAATTCTAGAGTATTTGTTGGTCTTGATACAATATTTTATTTTTTTTCCCTCTTGTCTTGTTTCCATTCCTATCTCAATCTCCATTTTCAATTTGCTATCCACCTCTCTTCTCCCTCTTCCAGATGGGCAGAGTCCTATGAACTATTCCTTCAAGAAGCATTTGAAATTAGTACATATTTCCCAACCTCTCCTCCATCTCCAAGTTACTTACAATAGCTTTAAGCACATAGTATGTGTTTAATAAATGCATGTTGAATCAAATTTAATTTGTCTTTGTAGATTAACCTTTACTATTTCTTATAATTCTCTTGATTTATATTTAAACAATTCTAGACAAAACAGAGAGAGGCATTGTATCCAAGAACAAGTAGCCTTTAGGAAAGAATAATAGTAACCAGGAAATTCTGTTATCACATGAGGAAGGGAAAAATGTCCTGTGTAAGCCTGAGGATACTAACAGTTAGCTTTAGAATTTGCCCACATAGTTAAACTTCATTCCAAATGCCACTTTTCTACAAAGCCAGCCCAGTGGCAGGCAATCTGTGCTGCCCTTTTCAACCACAACTCCGTTTAATTTCAAAACAAGGGCAGATAAAATATGCTAATACGCAGCAAGTTTCCCCATTGCTATTCATTGGGAAGTCCCTTTCCAGTGTGAAAGTTCAGTCTTCCGTGAATTCACAAACAAATGATTGCTCTTGTTACTGGCATTCCACACTGGTGATAAAACATGCGAGTGAATCAGACTCGGCCTTATTGCAGGAGTTTTCTTCTGGAAGGTGCTACACTCTTTGTCTTGAAACCCATGTGGCAATGCATCTGTGTGAACATGCATAATGCTTTTAAAATCAGTGCAGTTCTATCTGCCAGGACAGTAACAGGAAATCCTCTGGAACTTCCAGTTAATGGTGGTGGTGGTGGAAGTAGTGTTGGTGGTGTTGGTGGTGGTGGTGGTGGTGTGTTTTACGAGTTCAAAGCCTCTGCACTTGAGCTGCAGGAGCCTGCTGCAAGCAGTGAACTGTTTAGCATAGCATGTGGGCTGCAGCTCACAACGTCTTTAACCAGAATAGCAAAGGGCTGGGAAAAGGAACACGAAGGAAAGCTAACAAGCATGAAAGAACAGGGCTGGAATGTTGGATCGACCACAAATTGGTACACGGAACTTGTGTTTTTCATTAGGACTGCTGCAGTAATGCTGGTTTCTAGCATTCCAAAGGATATTCAGACTTATATTAAATTAAATTCTCCTTTAAAAATCACTCTGTGTTGGAACAACATGAATCAGGAAAACTCAGGAAATATAAAACTAAGGGCAGCTCTGGCCCTTGCTTATTCTGTTGGTGCAAATGTAAAGTGTACCTTGTCCGTGACTCCTAGGTAATCTGGAATGTGTCTTAAAAATGAAGCATTGCACTGAGCTTTTTAATTAACTTCTTAGCTCAGGATTTTATTCCATATTATTTGCGGAGTTTAAAGACAACTTGGAGTGAGCAAAATACATTTATATACCAGGGCATAAACTAAAACATGAGAATATGTTTTATATTGTACATAAATGCTGTGTAAACTATATTTGCTTATATATACTTATATATCCATTTGTGAAATTTATAGCTAAAAGCCTCAAACTAGCTGAGATCTAACTATTAAGAAACTTGTGTGTTGTTCTAAAAACCATTTCAGTAAATCAGTTCTTTCTTTTTTCCTTATCCCTCACACACATGTGTGCACACATCACACCACACATCCCACTCATATGTGCATTCTGTTATTTCTGCTTCTAAATAAACATATATGAGGTATGATTAAAAATACAATGAATGCTTAAATTAAAAATTATAGTAAAGATGCATTGCAATTAATGCCCTTCAAAATATTCTCCCTTGTTTCAAGAATGTGTGTCCCATCCTTCTTGCTATTTTGTGAAGCAATTTCGAAAGTCCTCTTCCATGACTGTGTTATGTTGTTGAGGCTGGCTCCATGTTCCGAACTGATACAAGCACTTTACCTTTCATAGTCATTTTGACTTTGGATAAGAGCAATGTCTGGGGAAAAGTGGATGAGGACACTGAAATTTTTTATGAGCCTGCCTTCCTGTTGGATGACACTTAGCAACAACATTCACTTAATTTTTTATCATAACTTTTAAAGACACTCACAAAAGAGGACTTCTAAAAGTGTTTCAAGAGTGGCAAGAACAATGAAATAAGTGTGTTTGAAACAAAGGGTAGTATTCCAAGGAGCATTAATTGCAATATGTTTTAAACTTTTAAACATTCACTATTTCAGTCACACCTTGCACATTAGTCAGCACAGGCTGGGAAATGCAGCAGTAACAATCCCAAAATTTCAGAAGCTTACCACAATCCAACTTTATCTCTCTGTGCTGTCAATTCCTTATTAATGTGGACAAATCATCAGGACAGCCCTCCTCCATGCATCAGCTGAAAAATCCAGGCTGCTTAGTTTTATGGTATTTCCCTCTTAGCACAGCCATCCAGCACTGGAATAGATGAGGAAGGGTAGAGGCTAGCATAGGCCCTGATCACGTTGCTTCCACTCACATTCCATGGGCAAAACAAGCCACACCTTCAAAGGAGGAAAGAAAAGCAATCTCCTCATGTGCATAAAAGTAGGTTTTGGTGAATAGCATATCTTGTAATATGATCAGTGTAACCTGGTGCAGGTAACTGGTTTTGAAACTAAATATTCTCTCTCTCTCTCTCTCTCTCTCTCTCTCTCTCTCTCTCTCTCTCCCTCTCCCTCTCCCTCTCTTTCTCCCTCTCCCTCCACACACACACACACACACACACACACACAAATTTTAGGGCTTTGAACCATGTCTCTCTCTTCTCCCTTCAGATCAACTACAGAGACCCCCATGTCAGCATGCAAGTCCTATCCTAAAAGTAAGTTTAGCACAAGGAAAATCAAAAGAATATTTTCCTAAGTGATTGTGAAAGAGGGAAATAAAAAGGCCAGGAGTGAGAATACAGGGACGCTGTCCGAGCTGGACTCAAGGATTTCCCAATTTTGTTGTACACCAGCAAGACGGTACAAAACTGCCAAGTTCTCAAAAAGAAACAAAGTGTGTCTTCAACCTTCAGTGGTGGCTGAAGGGTCAAGCACATGAGTGGACCACACAAGGCTTCCTGTTCTAGAAGGCAGCAGCCAGGGTTTCCATGTACATCCGCAGCAAAGAAATACTGGCTGCTACTTTCAATGTAGTCCAATGCCGTGTTTGCCTGTGAAGCTCGGTGGAGTTTTCCAGCTTCAGTGAAGAGGCAATGGGGGAATGAGTTTGACCAATCCATCAGGATACTCTCAAAATAGAGAGGCCTGCTAGAATGTTCTGAGAGTTACAGATTTCTAAAATCAGTGCTGGTGGTATAAGAGCATAAGAGGGAGTGCTAATAACCACTGCAATGGAATTTCCAATCAGCCCAGTAAGATGGAATTTAAAAGATGCTACACTTTGGGGCCAGAAGATAAATATGGTATTTCTCTTATTCTGGTATGTGAACTAAATTCTTATCTACACACAAGAATGCCACTGGATGAAGAGAGAGCAGAAAGAAAAGGACTCTTCAGTGGTAAACTTTGCTGTGAGAGTGGAATTGAGGAATTATAGGGATTTTCTGGTTTTTATTCTGTTTATATTTTTTGCAAAATCATTTTTCACACAACTGCACGATGATGTCTAGGTTTCTGACAGCTGTGTCATCCTATGGTGCTGTGTGACTTCTCTTTTAGCCAGCAACAAATGAGAGTGGTCCACCTAAGAATCAAGAACCTTCCACAACCACAGATTTCACACCCTCAGATGCTGTCAACTAAACATCAAAACTATCTGAAAGAAAACTTTGTCTATACTGAGCATGTGTGAACCGATTCCTTTGTTATTATTCCCAAACTATTTATCTTGAAAGCAACTGTTTACATAGCATTTAAATATTACTGAGTATTATAAGTAAACCAGAGATAATTTAAAGAGTATGGAGAGATCTATAGGATTCATCCAGTGATAGTAACAATCTCCAAAATCATTTTCCACAGTGTAAAGTCAACAGCTTAGCTTCTCTGTGACACACTGTAATTTCTCATTTTGTCCTGCGAGTTTTTGTCTTATTGAGTACTTAGAAATGGATGCTCTGAGAAAGTCTTAGGAGGCTCTTACTGTAACACTGGAAGAAACTGAAAGTAATTGACAGGATAGCTGGACAGAGACATCCAGCATACCCCAGCTCCTCCACAAAGAGCAGGTGCACAACTACACACTGGAGTGGGTAACTGGACAGAACACTGAACTCCACAGGTGGACGATGGGAACCTTATAAAAGCCAGAGGCCTGGGACAGCACAGAGCAGGAGCCTGCCTCCCAAGTCCTGGGTATGGCCTGATGTAGGTGGTTTACTTAGTGCCAGAGCTGAAGGAAGCTGTTGTCCTCAGAGTTCCTGCCACCTCTATGCCTGGCAGCCTTTCACTAACAAGGGAGAGAGACAATACTGGTTTAATGGCCCCAAAACCACAGAGGCACGTTGGGGCACAGCCCAAGAAGTCCAGATGGAAACTGTGCAGTGTTCACCACAGCTGACTCCTGTTTAGCCTCTGGAGGGCACCACAACTGATAGGACCCAAGGGAAAACCCCAAGTCATCACCCCATTCCTAGCATGCACAGTTTGGGGTGGGGTCTGAAGTGCTGCTTGTGTGACAGCTATGTTCAGCTCAAACACTGGGTTTGTTTGTTTGTGTGTTTTTAATACTTTCTTGACCTGCTGATGTTCCAAGTGTTTCTTGCTTATGAAACCTACAGAGACAGTTTCTTGGACTCTGACACGGTCCTCATCATGCCTAGGCTAACAACTGCAAAAGAACCTGTGGAGAGATTATACCACAGTGCCTGGCTGAAAATAAACTTTGCTTTACATAACAAACTGACACCCTAAGATCCAGCTTTAGCTTATGTGTGCTTACTCAGAAGGCATCTCATAAAAGTGGTAGAAATATTCATTCTACCAGATGTGAAAATCTCAAATTAAACATAAGAAATATGAAAAACCAACATATTATAGTATCTCCTAAAGATCACAACTCTCTAGTAATAGATTCCAAAGATGTCAAAGTGGATGAAATGTCTGATAGAGAATTCAAAAGAAGTTTTTTAAAAAGCTCAATGAGACCCAAGAGAATGAATTTATACAGAGAAATAGGATGACAGAGAAACTATGACTAAAAACTTCAGCAAAGAGATAGAGATTTTTGAAAAAGAACCAATAAGAAATTTTGGAAATCAAAAGCTCCATAAGTCAGAGTTAAAAAAAGAATCTCAATAGACTGGTCAAATGGAAGGAAAAACATCAGAGTTTGAAGTCAAATCTTTTAAAATATTTTTAGACAGGTTGAAGTCCAAAGATGGCGGACCGGTAGGTAGCAGGAGAGAGACCCTCTCTGAGAGAGACAGCTTAAATGCCAGAATAAAACATCCTGGAGAGACCCAAACAGAGAGAGATGGACTCTCACAACCCACGAAGAAACTAAAGTGCAAAAAACTTCTCGAGTATGAGGTCCTGGGGCTACCATAAGAGAAGTTAAGATCAGCGAAAACAGCACACTCCTTGAGCCGCCTGAATCCCTGCCAGAGACCTGACAAAGCGATCCACGCCAAAGCAACTGGCTTGAGCCGCCAGAGCACAGAGCTGAACAGACCTGTGTGCAGCTCGCCCGGACTGGCCCTGCAATGACCCACCCAGAGGCACTGTGAATTCCTACGACATCCGTGCTGAAGTCAGAGGTTGGGGAGCCCAGCGGTTCTCAGGGACCAGCATCAACATGCAGTGAGTGATGGGAATAAGACCCTCCCACGGTAAAGGGGAAACCGACTAGACGACATGTTGGATTTGGGCAGGAGAGCCCTAACTCCATAAGGAAGTGGCTTCAGTTGTTTGCTCGCCTTGTCGAACGGATTGGAGGAATCTGCTTGGACTAGGCCGCGCCCCTGGCTGGGACCCAGTGAGTCACTACAAATTAATTCCCTGAGATCGGTGCACACTGACTCAGTGAAGGCCTGCAAAGGTTGACTGGCCCGGAGGGGAGGATCCAGCGCACACTGCCTGTGCCTGAACTTTAATCCTTAATAACCAACTGAAGAGGGCAAAAGCTCCTAGCCTGCGCCCTCTAGAGGAGCCTTAACCAACAAGAAAAGGGTCTGGGAATTACACTGTACACTTGTATGGAAGGAACCAAAAACATGACGAAAGGGAGAAATAAGAAAACACTCCCAGCCCCCAACCCTGAGAACATTGATCCAGGAGAGGTAAATACAAAAGATATTGAGGGCTGCAAACATGCAACATCAAACACAGTGGTAGCAGACATAAAGTGATATCTTCAGGACCTTGTAAGCGGGACCAAAACTGAAATATTATTCAAATTAAACAAGAGATAAGTAGATTAATAAAAGAAGGTCTGGGTACCTCTCAAGAAGACACAGACAGAAGAATAGAGGAACACAAATGGAGAGAAAAGTTTAATGAAGAATTCAGCAAAAACCTAGAATGTATGAAGCAGATTCAAAGGGATTATCAGGAAACTAAAGACTCCATAGAAAGCTGGCAAAAACTGCTTGAAAGAATCCAAAGATAGACTATCAAAAATTGAACACAGGCTTGCAATGTGGGGTCATGAAAGGGAAGATCTCTTAAAAATAACAAGGGAGCAGGCAGTAAAGATACAAAGACTGGAAGATGACAAGAGGATCTATAACTTAAGAATAAAGTATGTGAATGAAGAAGCAGGAATCAAACCAGAGGAATT
>PVJX010043269.1:0-13754 GCA_004027295.1 Dolichotis patagonum
TGCAAACATAAAACCTAGAAAAATGACATGACTTTTCTTGTGTTCATTTGTGTTTGCAGCTCTAGGGATAAAACTATGAGGCACTCTACCACTAAAGTACATCCTCAGCTCTTTGCATGTTTTAATTTTTATGACAGGATCTTGCTAAGTTGCCCAGGCAGGCCTTGAACTTGCAGTCCTCCTGTCTCAGCTTCCGTCCATGCTGGATTATAGGTATGCACCACCAGGCCCAGTAACATGACATTTTTATTGATGAATGACTGCATCACCCCTGGAATTTTCTTTTCTTCACATTTTTTAGCTCATAATTTTTGGTTTTTTTTTGTGCCAGGGATCGACCTCACAACCTCACACTTGCCAGGCAGGCGCTTATGCCGCTGAGCTAAATTCCCAGCCCTAGCTCATAACATTTAATCACCTTGCTTGTATGATGATGAACTTTTGAGGGGAGAAGGGAATGTGGAACCAAGGGCCTTTTGTACACTACATATGTGCACTATCACCGCACCATGCCACCCTGGCCCCCATGATGATTATCTGTGCACTCTCATTTTTACAAAGAGAGATAAACTTCAGTCTTTGACATGATTGATGTTTGTTTTTTATTACTGATAATTTAGAAAAGTTTCCTTCCGCTTTACAGCCAATAACTGGTAGTATCTTGTGCATATATTAGGCTTCTTCACATATGAACCATAAGACTTCAGGGCAGCATCAGGCATATTCCCAACAGAGCAGGACCTTCCAGTAAGCAAAACCAGATTCTCCATGATGGTTTTCACCTCTGATGACCAGAGCAGTGTTCCATAGAGTAGCTTCTGGCTCTGTATTTCAAACCTTGCCTATCTTCTAGTACCTTTACTTCTGGTGCTGGGCACTGTGGACTCATTCATAAGGCCATGTGGCTTCTTATCCTCCTTTTCACGCCACAGTGTCACCGAGCACAAGGAACATCTGGAGAACACCTTAAACCATTACTGTATCCGGAGAGCTGATCATGTAATTGTATGTGAAATGACTCTGAACCCTTAGGCACATCCACCAGAACCTTCTCAACTCAACTTCCCCTTAGCCAGATCTCAAAATTGCTGGTGACTGTTCCACCACTACCCACCATAAGGGGAAGTGTGACAGAGGGGAAGCTGGAGAGAAAAAGGCACAACTGTTAGCCGGTTGTGGTTAAAATATCTTGTTTTTGTCAACTTCACAGAAACACAGGTCCCTGTGAATATTTTTCTAGGCTCTTGCCCAGAGATCTGAAAAGGCTTAGGTAAATGAGGGGACCAGAAGCTTCAAAATCCTGCCTCAAATTCAGTAACTGAATGAATGAATAAATGAGTTTGAAACACTGGAAGGGTAAAGGAGCATACTCAGGATCCTAATGCTCTGGCTGAGGCACCTGAAGATCAGACCAAACAGCAGGCCAGTCCAGGCTTGGACCCCACTTCTCCATCCTTTTCGTAGAATCACATTTCCACTCTGGATGCTGTCCAGGGAATGGAGAGAGCAGTAAGTATCACTCCTCGTGGTGACATTTACTCCTCCATCTCCCACATCTCTAATACACACATGCTTCACCTGTGAAGTTACCTTGCAAAAATACTGAACCTGCAGCTAGTCAAGCTTCTAGGCTTACTACTAATCTATAGGAAAATTTGAGGGTAGAAGCTCATACCAACCAACATCAAAGGAACGAGAGATGCCGTCGGGCCCCCAGGAAACCAGACAGGACGCATCACCCACACGCAACACAAACTGAGAAACAGAAGCAAAAGAGAGTCGAAGAGGGAAATATGGGTTTAAAGATGTGTTAAAAGACTTTAGCTGAATACTGATCTAAAAGTGAAAGCTGTAAAAACATTTTGAGATGTCTGAGACAACTGGAATGGGAACACTGCTGTGTGACTGCTGGTCATTTTTTAAAAGGGGTGATAATGGTATTTTTGCTTTAATTAGAATCTTTATCTTTTAGTGATATGTATGTGGGAAAAAGTAAATTGGCAATGAAAGATAGTACATATAAACACCATTATCTCTAAAACGTTATTTAAAACTCATTGAAATAAGACAAGGTGAAGGTGTTACCTACTTCTCGGTACCTCGTATCTCTCTTCAGAGGTTAATTGGTAATTTAGTTTATGTGCACAAATAAATACATATACATACTTGTGGCTATGTATTACATAATTATTTTAAAATATGTTAAATGTAATATCTTAAAATATATTGTATATTATATAACATGTACATATACATATATAGATAATTTTTATATATGAAAGTATATATGTTTAAACTTAACTATAGTAAAGTTAAATTAAGTTATAATTTAAAATTTATTACATAGTATATTTATTTAATTTTGAGTCAGGCTTTCACTATGGAGTTCAGGGTGGCCTTGAACTCAGTAAGTAGCCCAGACAGGCATTGAACTTGCAGCAATCCTCCTGCCTCAGCCACCCTACTGCTGGGATTACAGGCATGTGCCTCCACACCTGATCCCATTTATCTTTAATAGTACAAGAAAAAGCCATATTGGTCTCTGGTTAGTGACATGCATGCTGACATGTTTGGGGGTGAAGTTTACTCATATTTGCAACTTACTTTGAATGTCTCGAAGCAGATGAAGAGTGACTAATCTACTTTGCCACAGCAAATCAGTACAGACTCAGTGGCTCACACAGCAGAAACTTCTGTCTCGCCATTCTGGACACTGAGAACTGTCAGGTCAGGGTGCAGCGCAGGTGGATTGTGCTGAGTTTTTTCTCAGCTGGTTGACTGCCAGCATCTCTTTGTGTGGTCACACAACCTCTTCCTTGTGCACATACAGGAAGAGAGTGTAACTCTCTGATGTCTCAAAGATACCGATCCTATCAGATCCAAGCCTTACCCACCCGTCTGACTTCATTTAACTTTAATGATTTCTCAGGCCTTTGGGACATATATTAGGGGAAACACAAAATTTCAGTCCAAAATAGATGGGTAGACGTGTGATAAAGCAGGCGATAGAATGATATTAATTGTGGAATCCGGATGGTGGGTATATACGCATTTACTGTGTCTATCAGATTCTCTATTGCTGAGACAAAAATATCTGACATTTGACAGGGAAGTAGGAGCATGATTCACTCCACTGCTGCACACCTCTGGGTACAGCACGTGGAAAGATCTTGCGCTTTAGCATGTGATGAACCTGCATTCAAAACTTGAGCTGAATAAACTGCCCACATTTGCTGACTCTGAGTGTTTCAGTGTGACAAGGAATTCAGCCTCTACTTACCAGAGCATAAGTAATTCCAGAACTCTTTAAGTGTCCCTCTTATTAGACTGAGACTCCCTGTTTATCTTGGAAAAATGAATCATGTTTTTCTCCTCATTCCAAGAAAGGAAAAGGCGATTCTTCCTCACTGTGTTCCCACTGCACTTTGTATCACTGCCCTGAACAAGGTGCTTGCTGAACCGGGACAACTCAGAGACCCCATCTCAAAAAACGCTGAAGGGGCTAGAGAGTAGCTCAGTGCAAAGGTCCTGAGCTCATTAATTAATTAACTAATAATAAAATTAAAATATCTGATGGTCAACTTTATTGAATATGACTTTCAAAAAGTCTGATAAATCACCACAAAGGATTTAGACTATTTAACTACCATAATTTGAAAAAATAAACACCAGAACCCCAGAGAGCCTCTTGATGTCTGCTTCCAGTTTCCACCTCTCTACCCTCCCAAAGACAATCATTTCATGTCTGGCATCTTTTGCCTAATGTTATGCTTGTGTGATCCATTCATGTTATGCATAGAACTGTAATTTATCCAGTTATTTTCAATGTTGTATATATCTTTCTATTTGTGCATTTATTTTTATTGTCTCACACTTCAATCTGTTATGGCTTAAACATTTTTGGCAGCTGGGCACAGTGGCACTTGCCTGTAATCTCAGCATTTTGGGAGGCTGAGGTAGGTAGATCACAAGTCTGAGCCCAGCTCAGGCAATTTCATGGCTTAGTGAGACCTGTCTCAAAATAAAAAGAATAAAATAAAATAGCTGGCACTGTAGTTCAGTGCAAAGACTCTGGGTTCAAAAGCATTTTTTTTTTTTTGGTCTCCTCCCAAGTTTATGTAGTAGAAACTTAATCCCCAACACAACAAGATTGAGAGGTGAGGCCTAACAGTGGGCACTTAGGTCCCCCATGGATGGACTAGTGGCACCATGGAGTAAGTGAGGAGTTTTGAGAGGGGGGCGCCTGTCTCTTCTGCTCTTCTGCCAGGGGAGCACATATTTCCTCCCTCTGGAATGCAACATTCTGGGTGCCATCAAGGAAGCAGAGAGCGACACCGCAGGTGTCTTGATCTCGAACTGTGCAGTATTTAGAACTGTGAGAATAAGTTTCTATTCTTATGAATTATATAGTCTCAGATATTCTGTTACAGCGACACAAAATGGACTAAGCGCTAACCACCTGCTGCTGCTCCATGTTTGGAGTGTTGACAGTTGGAGCTATTACAAATAATTCAGCTAAGGACAACCTTGCTCATGCCTTTTCATGCACATGTGCGGTCTTTTCTGTTGATTTATACCCAGGAATAGAACTGCCGAATCATGGGGTGTATATTTCTATCAGTGGAAAGGCTCTAGCACATCTTATCTTGTAAGATACCACATTTCCTTCCAGCTACTTCTCTATGTCTCTGTTCCCTTCACAGTAAAACTTCTCTAAAAGATGTCAGTACACAGTGCCTCTTTATCTCCCCTTCTCTATGTTTTCAAACCAGTTTAATTTCTGCCTGCTTTTCTTCTATAATCTCTCATTTGATTTAATAACAACTGTGCTTTTATTTTTATCTTTGAGCATCTTACATATTATTTTTAATATTGTAAGAAACTTTTTAAACACTGAGTCTTGTTTGCCTCAGGCTTAGCCTTAAACTTGCAATCCTCCTGCCTCAGCCTCCTCAAGAGCTGGGATCACAAATATGCAATTCCTCACCCAACTTATACATTCTTATTTAAAAATCTGTTTGTCATACTGTCCCTTATTATAGGTAATGCAGTGATGAGGAAAAAGAATCTACAGAGATGCCTGAGATTGGGACTCCTGGTCCCCAGCTACTTTTCCTGTTTCAATGAAAGTAAGAGACCACAACCCCAGCCCATGTAAGACATCACTGTGGATGCATTAGGCTGTCACCCTCTGTACCATCCTGTCTGAGGTGACTTCTACTGCAAGTGATATAAACTGACGCTGTTAGAGCTATTGCTATGAATGCAAAGACTCAAAAGCTGGATTCCGATTCAGTATTCATGGCTTAGCAATAATTCTAGTATCACTAGCTATTGAACTCCCTTCAAGTTGAACATGAAAGGCAGTCAAGCAGGATTTAAAAAGCACTGTAATGCCAGTAAAAAATGCAAGCCTGACAAAAAGGAGTCTGTGTTTGTACAATTCATGGACCCACCGACCACCAACAGCAAAGGAAGTGCCAAGGCAAAAGCACCCAGGGTCCTCCTCAGCGTCTCTGTACCATGGAAGACAGTGGACAGGGAAGGTCCTCCCACATCACAGCATCCAGGATGGCCATTTTATCCAACTGAGGAATTCAATGTCCTTCTAGAAAACGAGAAGCAGTGAGATGGTGCGTGCCATGACGCATGCCAATAACCGTTGTTTCCTTTCGCCATTCTAACAACTTATTGATACATAATTTTGCACAATAAACTGCATAAATTTAAAGTGCACCTTTCGATTCGATTGCTTTTGATAAGCATATACTACTGTGAAATCATTTGCACAAACAGTATGCTGAACCTTTCCGTGGCCCAAAAAGTGCTCTCTTTTTTTTACAGTCCATCTCTTCCTTCAGCCTGTTTCTAAGCAGCCTGTCCCTAAGCAACCACTAATCTGCCTTCTGTCTACACAAATTAGTTTGTATTTTCTATAATTTTATACAAATGGAATAATGCAGTATGTACTGTCTTCTTTCAATGAGCATAATTATTTTAAGATTTTCTATGTTGTTGTGTAAATCCATCCTCTCTTGTACCTTTTTTTTTGAGGCACTATCTCACTGTGTAGTCCAGACTGACCTTGAGTTCCCTATGTAACTCTTAAATTCACACCAATCCTCCTGAGTGCTGGTATTACAGCACCACACCCAGCCACCATGACTAGCTTGTTTGCTTGTGTTCTCTTCTCTCCTTTTCTTTTTCTTTCTCCCTCTCTCTCCTTCCTTCCTTCTTTTTTCAGTAGTAAGGATTGAACCCAGGACCTTTTCACTGAGCTATATCCCCAGCCCCCTTCCTGCAGGCTGGGCTCAAACTTGCAATCTTCCTGCTGGGATTCTAGGTATATGCTGCCACACTTGGGTAATTTCTTTTTTTCCCCTGAGTATTATTCCATTGCATGGTCACACAATTTTTTATTCACTTACTGGTGGTGAATTATGTCTACTTTGGGTCCATTACAAATAAAACTGCTCCAAATTTTTTGTACAATAGTTTGCACGGACTAACACTTTTTCTCTTAAAGACCTAGCGGGGAAACAATTGGTTTATACAGATTTGTATATTTGAATGTCTGAGACACTGCCAAACTGTTTTCTAAAATGATTGTGCCACTATACATTTCTACTGGAAGTGTGTGAGGATTCTACCACTTATCATGGTACCAGAATTCATCTCCTCATCAATACTTATTATGATTTGTCATTTTAATTTTGGCCACTCTAATGGGTATGTAGTGGTATTTAAGTGTGATTTTAGTTTGCATTCCCCTAATGACTGACATTGAGCACCCTTTTATGCTTCTGGTGTGTGAATAAAGTGTTCAAATATTTTAGTTGGATTGTTTAACTTTTTATTATTTTGTTATAAAAGCACTTTCGTGTATTCTAGATATATTCTTTTCCTGATAGGTTTGTTGTGAATATTTCTCCTACTCTGTGGTTTACCTTTTCATTTTCTTAGCTGTGATTTTTATTTTATTTTTTATTTTAAAAAGGGTAAAACTAAACATAACAAAAAGAACAAAGCAGATCAGAAGCAAAGCATTGTAAGTGACACAGACTTCAAAGCAAGACAACAGGAGATCTATAGTGGCTACCATGTCTCTTGTTTTCTTCTAAATAGTTGTCCATATATTCACATACAATGAATTCATACAAAACAAAATAGTATAAAACTGATCAGAACAGAGTAATGAAGGCATTACAGGCCTTCAAAACCAGACAATAGGAAAACTAACAATGGCTGCCATAATGTCTCTCATTCTCTTCAAAATAGCTGCCCATACCTTCATGTATGTTGGAATTAAACAACACAAAACAGACTAAAACCACTCTGAACAAAGAATAGAAGCATTATTGGATTTTGCAGCATGACAGATATGGAATCTTAGTTGTGATTTTTAAGAAGCCAATGTTTTAAATTTTGACAAGGTCCAATTTACCAACCACTTATTTTATGGTTTCTTTTGTGTTCTAACTAAGAAAATTTTGCTTCCACAGAGATTTTCTCTTATTTTTCCCAGAACTTTTATAAGTTTGGATTGCATATTTAAATCTACGATCCATTGTTTTTTGTTTGTTTATTGGCAGTGGTGGGCATTTAATGCAGGCTTTCAAGTGTGTGCTCTATCACTAAACAACAAGCTCTGTGATTTATTTTAGATTAATTTTTGTATATGGCCTGAGAGAAGGATCTATGTTCATTTCTCAGGGCTGCCATAACAAAATACTGAAACCTGGGTAGCTTAAAATCACAGAAATTCATTTTCTCACAGTTCTGGAGACTGGAAGTCCAAGACCAAAGTTTTGGGAGGACCATATCTTTGCCAAAGCCTCTAAGGAAGAGTCCTTGCTCTTCTAATTTCTGGTGGTTTCCAGCAACCTTTGGTATTCCTTAGCTTGAAATGTGTCACTCTACTCTTTCCTCCATCATTATGTGGTTTTTTCATTTGTCTTTACATAACTTTCCTGTTGTAAGGACACCAATCATATCCGATCATGTTGGAGCCAACCCTACTCTAATAAGACGGCATCTTAACTAGTTACATCTGCAGTGACCCTACTTCCAAGATCACATTCTGAGGAACTGGACGTTAGGACCTTAGCATATCTTTTTTAGGAGGACACAGTTCAGTCCATAACAAGGTCCATATTCATTTAAAAAGGTTTTCTATATATTACTGAGACTCTAACCATTACAAAACAGGCAGAAAATTTAATAAGGAAAATTTTAATATAAATAATTATTAACTATAATGGGAATGAAGAAATAGAGGCTTGTTGGCAGTAAAAACAACTTCTACAGATTATAGAATTAGTAGCTATAGGGACCATTCACTACCTATCCGAGGGCTTTGATATACAGCACAGAAAAGACCTCCTCCTCCAGAGATGAGGTTTAGGCTAAGCAGCTGTGGCCAGGGCCAACTGGATGGCACAGAAATTGCCCAGTGTGTTACTCACTTTCCCATCACTGGAGCAAAACACTCAACATCCACAACTTAAAGGAGGAGAGATTTATTTTGGCTCAGAATTTTAGCGGGTTTAGTACATGTCTGACTGGCTCCAAGGCAGAGCCAGCATGGCAGGAGGATGAGGTGGAGAAAAGCTCTTCCCACACAGCATCCAGGAAGAAGAAAAGCAGGAGCCTCAGGTAACAGTGTGCCTTTCCAGCTCTTCCCCCAGTGACCCACCCCTTCTCGCCACAACACCTCTGAATGTGAGATTTGGAGGCCTACTTTAGGTCTGAACCATAATACCAGAGTATGCTCTAGGCATCTGGGATGTCTGAGAAAGCTGGGCACGGGAAGGTGCCATGTAAAATGGCAAGAATGGAGAACATGTTCAGCATATACAAATAAAAAATATATAAGCTGCAAAGAGAAAGTACGCAAAGCTATTCAGCCCTGAATGTTTTATTTGGTTATGAGGCCATCACTGATATCTCTGATTTCTTCCTTTGATTACTACTCTGTATTTCCCTCACCCTCAGCCCAAACTTCTGCTGGTGAGAGTTCTTTGCTTAGTGGCATAATACAAACCTTTATTTGCAAAGGACCTAGGAGTCAATTGAGGTTTTTGTTCATTTGTTTGTATTGTTTTTATGGACCCTTAACCTTAGGCATGGAAATACTAAAAAGTATCACAGAAAATATTCTGGGTTTAAAACATAGTCCTTGTTGTCTGCATTTGTAGCACAACTCTCTTTCCTTTAGGTAACTAAAATTAACAACTACAGCCAAAAGATAATCCCTTTTCTGCCTCAGTTCAACAGTGCAAGGACCCCAAAATGACTAAGCAGAAGTCTCAACTTCCCGTTTAATTGAACCATTGTTTCCTCCCTGTGTCAGAAAGATTTCCTCTTTGAGAAGTAAGATTCTCAAATCAGCAGATTATCCTCAAGGTTACCAGGGTAAGAAGTGAAAATGTGCTGTAAGTGGATTAGCGGATACAATAGTGAGAAGAGCTACTCCCATTTCGGCCCCTTCATTCTGAACTCAGGTCTCATGGTTCCTCCCGGAAGGGCACCAGACTCCTGTAATCAGGAAGCTTGAAGGTCTAGTAACTTGACTTAGACCCTGACAATCCACTGTAATGACTCAGGTCAAGTTCCTGGCTACCTAAATATCCCAAAATACTTTTTTCTCTTATGTAGATGGAGCAACATTCTAGCATCCTCCTCTAGGAAGGAGGAGAACACTTCTAGGAACAGCACGATAACTTCACCACCATCGACCGTCTCTGCAGGCCAAGGCGTCCTTGACAGTGGATGACTCACTTTGTCTTTGATGATTCTGTGCTGCCACCACTTTTGCCACCCTAAGAGCCCACAACGCTGACAACCAGGGAGAGCATGCCAACAGCAGCATCTTCCATGTGGCTGGCATGGAGCGGACGTCAGCTCTCTATCCCACTGCTCATGGTGCAGAGCAGGGGACGCTTTCACATCTGCTTGTGGGACACAGGAAGGGGTTGGCCTAACAGCTGGCATGATGACAACAGGAACGTTGTTTGCCGTCATCTGGTTCTCTTTGTGATTGGATACCTTTTACTAACAGCAGAGACCACTTAGATATTGTAGACATTTAAAAGCATGACAGAAGACTAAAGAATGGTATTACTGTATTCATAGATTGAAGCCTCAGGAAGGGCTGGAACCAGGGAAGTCTCTGGGTTCCTCAGCTATATTTACTTGTATATTATCTTACTATGATCCTGTTTTAGTATGACAAATTTTTCACTTTTTTAAAATCTTTTTTTATTTTAAAGAGAATAAAACAAAACAAAACAGAACAAAGAAAATCAGAATAGAACAATGTAAGCAACACAGGACTTCAAAACAAGACAACAGGAAATCAACAGTGGCTACCATTAATATCTCTTGCTTTGTTTGAAACAGTTGTCCATATCTTCACACACAACAATATCAAACATAACAAAATAGTATAAAACCAGTCAAAAGAATGAAAGCATTACAGGACTTCAACACCAGATAATAGGAAATGAACAATGGTTTCTATAATATCTCATTTTCTTCAAAACAGTTGCCCATACTATCACACATAATAAAATCAAACAAAACACAACAGAATAAAACTGATTAAACAAATGAATGAAAACATTATAGGACTTCAAGATAACAGGAAACCAACCATGAATACCATAATACATCCCATTATGTTCAAAATGGCTGCCCATACCATCAGACACAGTAAAATCTAACAAAACAAGACAGAACCAAACCAAGCCTAACAAAATTGTGAAAACAATATAGGAGTTTAAGCCAAGACAGTAAGAAGTTAACAGTGTCACTACCTTCTCCTCCCAGGTGTTTCCTCCCCTATCGCTTTTATAATATACATTGTATTTTTTTTTATCCCTCTAACTCCTTCTGTTTTTTATGCTAGGGTTCACCTGTATGAGTTCAAACTGTTTCACCCATGAACATGATCTCCAGTTGCATCCATTTACCTACAAGAGCCTCAAGATTATTCTACTTTATAGTTGGGTAGCTTTCCATGGTACAAAAATACCATATCTTTCTTGTCCATTCTGTGGTTAATGGGCGAGCAACCCTTGTTTTTTTTCTGATCTCCTGTTGTATGGAACAATTGTTTTCTGTCCTTTGATTTTCAGTCTACAAAGTTCCTTTCAAGTTAAATGTGTTTATTTTTTTAATTTTTTTTATTAATTTGAAGGTAGTAAAATACAACAGAACAGGATGGAATAAAGCCAATTGAGACAATGTAGTGAAATTGGTACAGAACTTCACAGTAGGTTACCGGAATAACAGTAATAGGTACCCTAGTATATCTTGTTATCTTCACAATAGTTTCTCTTTCAATCAGGTATAGCAAAATCAAAGGAAATACAGAATATTATAGAACTTACCAAAACAGAATATTGAATAGAGCAATACCATTAATCAGAACAAAGTACAATGGTGATAAAAATATTTGCCTTCAAAGAGATGGTAGAAGGAAATCCCCCTTATTTGCTATATTACATATGGTCAACCTCCCAAGAGATGCTCAGATCTCTGGCTCCCATTTGCTAATGGATGAGAGGGGGTTTGATTCTCAGCTCGTGTGCCAGTAGACTCATAGTCATGTACCAGGGCGGAGAGCTGGTTGCTCGGTTTCCCAGCACCCTAAGTTCCAACATGGCACAGATCTCAGGAGACTCTGCTGCTTCTCACCCTGGGCTGGCCACGGCTTGCCAGACCACAGCCACTTACCAGGGCAGCAGGCTGGTTGCTCGGTTTCCCGGTGCCCTAAGTTCCAACATGGCGCGGATCTCAGGAGACGCTGCTGTTTCTCCAAATTTTTCACTTTTAGTTTGTGGTCTTTCCATTCAAATTATTTTGTAAGAGGCTTGATTTATTTTTTCTCCTATTTTATCAATATTCTTGGATCTTTATACTGATTAAAACCAAATTCAGTAAAAACAAAAACAAACAAAAAACTCCACACTGTTAGCAGCCCTGTTTGGCAAGTGTTTTCAAGAGCAAAACCCAGCTGGGAATGGTGGCGCACTCCTGTAATCCTAACACTATGAGAGGCTGAGACAGGACTATAAATTCCAGCCCAGCCTAGGCAATTTAATGACTTAGCAAGACCCTGTCTCAAAATGAAAATATTAATAATTATAGTAAAAGGATCAGGAACATAGCAAAAGCCCTGTGTTCAATTCCAATACCAAGGGAACAACAAAACCTTCATATCCACTTGCACAAAAGTACATCTAGCATCATGCTTTTAAACTGGAAAATGTTCTCAGGAAATTACACAATGGTATGTATAAACCTGAACGGGCTGTATCATGAGGAAAGATATGTGATTTACCTAAGTATAGTAAGTACTTCAGAGTTTAATTATCAGGGTAGCAATGTCTATTGTAAACAGTGGCCATGACTATCCCTACAACAAAATTTCTAAGCATGAGAAGAAATCAAATTTTTCTTAAGAACATTTGCTCAGTAATAGCTTTGTCCTTTTATTCACAGGGTAGAGGAGGAAAGAAATATGTGAAACATACCAATAATGCCTTATCTTTTCTCATAAATTTCCCTTATCATAAAAAACAAAGTCCCATGCACTGGAATCCAAGACCACCAATGTGTCACCAGAGCTTTGAAGTCCTGCAAATACAGTGTCCCTGGCTGGCCACCCTCCTCTCTCTGACATGCGCGTCCTCCTGGCGTGCCTGACCCTGTGTCAGTGCTGCTTCTCAACAACACCCTAGAAAGCCTTGAAAGAAGAATTTAAACCTCTTAAACCCAGTCAAGTGAAATAGATTTGTGTTCGTTCACTTCTGTCTTGATTGTAGCCAGTGGAATGTGGGGTACTTGAGATGCCTGAAATATATTGTTTTTAAAACTGAAAAGCAACCTCCCCATTTCAAAAGCAGATAGTAGAAATGTTTACCAAAAAAAAAAAAATAGCCAAAATATTACATTCTGACCATGGGCAATGAAAATCAGATTTGTTTATTCTCTACCATGTTGCTGTCATGTTTTTGTTTGTTTGCTTTTTATTTATTTTTGTCATTGCTGCTGTTTTTGAGGCAGGGTCTTACTATGTAGGACAGGCTAGCTTTGAACTCACAGTTATTCTCCTGCCTCAGCTTTCTGAATGCTGCAATTACTGTTTGCTTTTTTAGATTCCCACTGTAATCCCCGATTAACACTTATTTTCACTGTGTCAGTATTGTGGTTTCGTATTTTTGGCTGACACTTCCTGCCAGTGCTATTTGCTATCTATACATCTCTAAGAAGTTCCCAGAAGCATAAACTCTTCTTTTCAGTGGGATCTGGCTTTGATCTTTTGTTTCTTTTTTGCCCACGGAGATTATTTCATTTGAACGCGGTGAGTCTCTAGTCTTGGATTTCTCTATTTTCATCAGTTGAGCCGGCCCAGTACGTTGGCACCTGAAATGGCACCTACTTGGTCCAGATCGCTGAGCCACACTGTTAGCCACAGATTTTGTTTTAGAAAAAATGATTCCAATTTCTAGCTCCCTGTGAAAACTAACGTGAGCTAGAAATACCAGTTTCTGGAATCATGAACAAATCTGAACAGTCCCAATTATTTTGGAGTGTAGGTAGCCTCAGGTGTGTGGGATTAGACGAGGATTAGTGCTGGTTCTATTTACAGCACGCTTTCCTCAGTGGTCCATGAGTGGCCTCTCCCATTAAATACAATCATGTTGATATAGAAGTACAGATATAGTGCAGATATGCACTCATGAACC
>PVJX010043270.1:0-13733 GCA_004027295.1 Dolichotis patagonum
TGGGATTTGAATATGTGTGATAGTTTAAACAAAATTTTTCTATCGAAAATGAGATATTATAGTACCCATTGATCATTTTCTGTTATTTGGTTCAGAAAGCCCTGTAATTCTTTCACTCTTTGCATGGCTTTATACTATTTTGTTATGTTTGATATTATTGTATTTGAAACTATGCTCAACTATAGCAGAGTAAGAGATACTGTGATAGCTACTGTTGATGTCCGGTTGTCTTAATGTAAGCTACTGTGTTGCCTATGTTGTCCTGTTCTGATCTGCTCTGTACTGCCCTCTTTTGTTTTATTCTCTTTAAAATAAAATTAAAAAAAAAGAAAAGAAACTGGGATCACTCTCAGAAACTTACCTAGCAATGGCTGCACTGGTGCTTCCCCAGGTATCTGGGATAATAAATAGAAAAAAAATAAAGACTCACTAAGGAACCTTTCTGAGATGATAGCTACCGTGTTTTCCTTTCTTTAATCATTGTTTTTAATAAGTAACAGTTAATGAAATTTAAAATATATATGCCTTTTGGCCCAATAATTTCACTTTAGACGTCATAAAATATTTATATAAATTTGCAAAATAGATTGTCAGATTATTTTAGTATAATTGTGAAAAATTAAGGAACATTCTAAATATCCATAATAGGGAAGTTGGTTAAATATATAATGCTATATCCATACAATGTAGTCCTGGGTGTACTGTTAGTTAGTATAAGATACAGTTAATGCCATGCTTTTCAAAATGTAAGTGTTCAAAAGATGTTTGTTGATGTTAACTGTGCTACAGCTCCTACAGGGAGAATGACACCTGTTTTTTTTGGGAGAGGCAACTTAGCAAGACTGGTTTTGTTTTTCAATTTTTATTTCTTATTAGTGTATAATGATTATGTTTCTTATGGGGAACTGGTTCATGCGTGTAACACATCTCAATTCTTCTTTTCCCTTTCCTTTGCTCCCTCTCTCTTCCCTGCACCTCTTTGAGCCTTTCCCATTTGCCAAAAAATCTGTCTCCCTATTTCCTATTATCTATTATTTATTTTGCTCCCTATTTATATTTTGGGTTTCCCATGTAAGAGAAATAATGTGATATGTAAGCTTGGTGTGTCTAATTTATTTCAGTTAACATAGTCTCAAGGTGCATTCTTTTTTCTTCAAATAAGTCATTTATCTTTAATGGCAGAGTAGTACTCCGTTATGTTTAAACGCTGCATTTTCTTTATCCATTCATCTGTTGGTGGACATAGAGGCGGCTTCCAAGATTTAGCTAATGTGAATTGTGCCACTGTTATAAGCGTGGAAGTGCCATATCACTGTATCATGATGGCACCTTTCTTTTCAAGAGCAATTTTTCCTGGATATCATCTCGTTGGCCTTTTAATCTTATTGATTAATCCTCCAAAAAAGTGCAAATAAGACAGAGAAATGAGTGAATTCAGACCTTGACTGCATAACTATTGATAACAGCAAAGCATTATGAACTATTTATGTGACTTCAAAGGAAAACAGCTAAGTACATCCCGTCATGAGAATTCCAGGGCATCCATGATGAAAATTGCAAAATGTGTGGATAAGCATGCACTGTCATAGGAGGTGACCCTTTGTTCTGAGAAGTATTTGAGAGAGACCCCTGTGGCCGTTCAGGTGTCAGTACGCGCTCATGAAGGTGCAGGTTATGGCTGTGGCAGCTCCATGCCACTGCATAGAATGCCCTGCAGCCCCAGCTGCACTGGTCTCTGAGGACAGAAGCAGATGCCACTGCCTAGTGTTTTATCTTCTAATTTTCATGCTACTATTTCTTTGACCTCCTTTGCAGTGAGTACACGTGCTAGAACACAAGTATCTAAAATACCAACCGATAAGACTGACAGGAAAAAAAAAACAGTCTTAAATAGAGCAACATTCTAAGAAAATTGTGTCCTTTGTATTGGTGTTTGGAAAGTGTCTGGAAAAATACCCCTTTTGCTAGTTTGCAAAAATGTTTCAAGAGAGCCTTTTAAACAAACTGTCAAGATTTCTACCTATGGCTAGTGGAGACTGGGCCTGGGCTGGTATGTGCTTGCTAGCCTCCCACGTCCGTGCTGTGGCACTGGGCCCAGGGTGTCCACCATTTTCAAGGTGGACAGTGAGAGTTTCCACTTTGGGGCATGACTGAATACCAGGCCTGGGCTTGGCATCCCAGAAATAGTGTTTGGAATTCTTATTAAATCCAGCTAGGCTGCTGGGTGAGGAAATGAGGCTTGAAGAGGTCACAGGTCTGCTGAGTGTCACAGACGAGCACTGGGCAGAATTCCATTACAGCATACACCGGCTGCTTGCATGGCCTAGAAATCTTGACTTTTGATACCACAGAGAGATTATGTTTTCACTGTTTTAGTGGCCAGAATGTGAGTGACAGGAACAGACCAAGGCACATCAAGATTAGTGTTTCTAATTTCAGTACATAGTTTGTATTTGTCTGTCAGTGAGCAAATGAATGAGGAGAAAATGTTTATTTAAAAAAAAACAGTTGCTGGATGTGCTGTGCCTGTTGCTCTGTCTTGGTTACTTTTCTCTCTTTGCTGGGACAAAATATCCAACACCCAAAATTAAGGAAGGAAAGGTTTATTTAGCTTACAGTTTTTGGAGGTTTCAGTCCATAAGCATCTGGCTGCAGGGCAGGGTGGCATGCACTGGGGTAACAGTTCAAGGTAGCAGCCAGAACAAAAAGAGGGGAGAGCAACCCTCTTTTCCTTCTTTTTATATTCTACATAGGCCATCCCCCTACTCTCCAGGGCGAGTGTAACATTCACAAATCTCTGTGCCCTCCTCTTGCACAGGGTGAGGATATTTATAAGGTAAGGATCCTGGCTCCCTTCTGAGGCTCTCAGTTAAACTCATAAACTTTTCAAGTTGTCACAATGTATCAACCATAACAATCCATCCCTTGTCAACTTGGCAACCAGACATGTTTTTTAAAACCAGCTTTCAGATACCAAGGCATGCTTATTCTTAGCATTTCACAGCTTGAACATTGTAACACAGGTTTAACAATCCTAAACATTAAGTCTGTCAACATTATATTACATTAGAACCATAACATTTTGCCCCTGACTTCCCAAAGACTCATACACATCCCTTTATGCAAAAGGCATTTAGTCCATCTGCAAGAGTTGCCAAAGTCCTAACAGTTTCAGCATTGCTGAAAAGTTCAAGTCCCAAGTCTCCTCCAAGGTGGAAGGCAAACTCTTAGCTGCCTTGTACAAATGAAAAAGTTAAACACTTCCAACATGCAATGGCACAAGATAAAGATTTTCATTCCAAAAGTTACAAAAAGGGGAATACAAAGGATTTGGACCAAATCAAGCCCAAAATCCAACAGGACAAGCATTAAGTCCTGTAGTTGCATGTCCAGCATCTGAAGCAATCTATGGCAATTTGTGAGCTCCAAACAGCTTGTGAGGCTATGGTATTTCTAGTGGTTGTAGCTCCCACAGCTTTTCTGTTAGGCCTGTTTTGCTCATTCCTTGCAGCTTTCCTTAAATGATCCACATTCTTGGCTTTTTCAAACTTCTAGGGTCTCCACTGCACCTTTGGCTTTACACTCTCAGCTGCACACACTTCTTTCTCAGGGGCACACTGCCTGGCTTCCCAGTCCCTCTGCAATCGGAGTGGAGGCTGCCTTAACCTCAGAACTTGTGTATTCTTCATGTGCCTAAAACAGCACCACATCGATGCTACCAAGGTCTGCCGCCAGCTGGAGCAGTAGCCAGACTTTCCTCTCTCTTGGCTATAGGGGTCAAGTGCCTGGATTGCTGGGAACTCTGAACCTGATTGTGAGGAGCAGATTCTCTATGCTGCCTCCATTCTGCGACATATTCAGCCAGCACCATTCTGAAACACTGTGCTCTGCAGCTTTTGCCTCACAGCAAAGTCTTTTATAGTTTTGAGGCTGCAAAGGGGAGAGACTTGCTACTTTCTGTGATGGTTTCAGGCCATTTTTTCTATTTTCTTGTTCCCTTCTCAATAGAGACATCAGCTCTGTCTTTATAGTTAACAGCTTTACTGGCACTTCTTTGCTGGCCAAACTCATAATATTTTAATCATCCTGCTGGGCTTTTTGCTCTTGATTCACAACATAAATCTGGCTAAAAGCTCCCAACTGAATCTCTCAGTTAAACTTCTAAACTTCTCAAGTTGACACAATCAACCATAACAGGATCCCAGCTACTTGGGAGGCTGAGGCAGGAGGATCACTTGAGCTCAGGAGTTTAACGTGAGCCTGGGACGCCTGATCAAAAATAATACACCATTGTAGGGCTGGGGATTTAGCTCAGTGGCATAAGCACCTGCCTGGCGCGAGGTTGTGTGAGGTTGTGAGTTCAGTCCCCAGTACCAAAAAACAAACACACAAACAAAAAGCTAATATATGTATATATATGTTTGTGTCTTTTATATATGCAGTAAAATAATTATATCCTTACTTCTATGTCTTTAACATTTATGGGGGATATTCTTGATATAAAAGCAATAAAATCTCATGATAAATTACAGAGTTTTAGAAGTTCCACCATCTCATATGACCAGAGTTAAACAGTTGAATATTTTGTTTTATGTGTTTTGTTGCAGGTGTGTGTGTGTGTGTGTGGTCAACCTATTTAGCTATGCTTTAAAAATACACACCAGTAAAAATTGTACTTTCTACTCATTTTAATTTCAAAAGCAAATATTTCTTAGTTTTATTTACAGGTCTTTATAGACTTTTTTAAAATGCCTGGATGATATATATCCTATAGATGTAGTATGGTGTGCTTAACCATTCTTTTCTACTATATAATGTCTAAGACATTGCCAAGCTTTCCAAAGCTTGCCTTACTGATAACAGTGTAAGGAGAAATCCTCTGTGTTGGTACTGCTGGTTCCTTCCTAGGTTTAGTTCCCAGAAGAGACATTGCTAGTTGACGGACCCGGGCATTTTAAGGCTCTTTCAGTGGCTTTCTTATCACAGCCAAGTGCTGGCTCTTGGTAGCTTCTTTTCTCTTCGCTTGACCTCTTCATCACTAACTTCCTTCCTCAGAGTTTCCAGCATTCCGTGAGAACGATCAAGATGCTCATTTCTTTTTCTATGCAGCCCTTAAGCAGTGACTTTTCAGCTGACAAACCATGCAGCTAACTTCACCCTCACAGGGGCCACTTGTTGGCTTCCTCTAGTTTTCTGTGTAAGTCCTCCCTGCAAAATGCCAAGGTTTGCTCATTTTTATGGCAGGTTGTGGGGCCTTGTCACAGATGCCAGATGATTTGCATCAACCAGCAGACTGGGCAGCTAAACCAAGATGTTTTCCAAAAACTTTCCGAAAGCCGTGCAAGAAAGGTAAGTATGATTGTGAAATCCAACACCCTGTTTTAAGATCTGGGTGTGTTATCAACAGGAGAACTTCTTTAATAACAGTGCTGCTTTAGCAGTGGGGTTTGCTGCACTTTCCAAAGCCACTGTGTCGCCATTTAAGGTCCAATGTTGTCCATGGCTCCATCTTACTTTCCTTTCTATTCAATTTCTCCTTTTATTGGGGGGAGAGGAATGTTGATTTTATTACATGGTTTTTTATACTCTCAAATCTTGTTAAAGGTATAAGGAGTGCTGATCTTTGTATCATAGACCTGTATAGCACTTGGGACACTGAGGCAGGAAGATTGCTATGAGTTCGAGGCCAGCCTGGGCTACAAAGTGAGTTCAAGGCCAGCCTGAACTGCATAGTGAAACTGTGTCTTAGACAAAACAAAACAAAACAAAACAAAACATATAGCGAGTATAAAAAATAAATAAAGTAATTCTGTTGTCTTGTTCGTTATTTTCTGCACTGCCAAGATATAAGAATAAAACGGCTCACTATGGTAAAATGGCTGTCTAGAAAAATTCCCTTAATTTCATTGTGCTAAGCCTGTCAGTTCATTTACTCACAGGTTAAAGTAACTAAATGTTGGATTCCAGATTATAAATACTGAACATTTACACTGATTGTTTAGAAACAATTTATTTTCAGTCTTATGCCTTCTGTTAGGACGTTTTGTTTGTGAAGAATTGCAGAAAACTACATAAGCAGTCAAGCTGCATTAAAATTTCCCCAAAATTAAGAGAAATAATGCAAACATTTAATCTTTGTCCAGTAATAAATTGGCCAGTTAATTCATGGTCAAATATTCTGCACCAATGTTCATTTTTCTTTAAAAGCAGGTTTCAGGGTTGGGGGTGCAGCTCAGAGGTAGAGTTTTTGCTTAACATGCATGAGGCCCTGGATTCTATTCCTACCACCGAAAAAAAGGAGAGGGCTTTGCTCACAGTATTTGATTTGCACAAGTCTCCTTATAGATATGGGATGCATATGGTCTGCAGAGGTGTTGTATTTCAGTGCTAAGCAGCATGTCTTCCTGGTCACTGCAGGCCACATCGAACGGGTAAGGGGACCTTAAGCCTCGCAGGCTCAAAGTGAAGGGATGGAGGACACAGTTACCATGAGAAGTGCCATTTCTCTGCATCATTTTAATTTTTTTTTTTTTTTTTTTTTTGGTACTGGGATTGAACTCATGACCTTGTACTTGCCAGGCAAGTGTTACTCCACTGAACTAAATCCCCAGCCCCATCATCTTTATTCTTATGGGAACAAATCTTTTATTTTTAAATTTTTGAACCCTGTGCACTCTTCATCTACATGGGCACAGATCCTAAGAAATTAACTGAGTGCCAACCCAGAGCCTGGAACACAGGGCATCTGAAGATGTTATCACAGGAACTAATAGATATGGATCCTTGTCACATCCTCCCAAGGGTCCTTGACAGTCCTCTTGCATGGATGGCAAGCCTTGAGCAGCCTTTACAATTTTTCGTTTTAAACCTTCTGTTTTTATTCTGGAGAATGTGAGAACTTAACTTAGCATTCTCAAGGAAAGTGCAGGATTTTTCCATTATCTTCCTCAGGTGGCTGCTACATTAAAGAACAGAGGAAAAGTTAGATTGGCAGTGGTCAGAGGTTAGGACAGGAAGAAGTGCTCCTGCATGAAGCTCGGGGTCTATGAGAAAGAGTGAAAAGAATGAGCCCAGCAGGAAAGAGATGTGGGCCACCATAGGGAACATATATATACCTTAGAGGGAGATTCTTCAGATCCTGAAATTAGGATTCTCCTCCTGCCCATTGCATTCTACTGTGTAACAGATAGGAACTTGTGAGTAACTTAAACCCTCGTAGCTCATATGTTCCACACATGATTTTAAGGCTCTGTTTGACTTTAGGTGTCATTATTATTTACAAAATTATTTTTAACCACTAAAATAACTCCACCTTTCTGGTTGTTGCTATTTTTTTGTACACAGGTGAAATTTGGTGTGTACCTGATGCATACCTCTTTGGATTCATCTTCTCCATGTTTCCTGTCCGTGGGGTCTCAAGTGGTCCCTGTGCTGAAAGAGAATGCAGAATACCATGATTGATTTCCTTCTGACAAATACCAGGGTCTTGTCTCCTAAAATATTTTTTTCCAGAATGCATTAAAGTTTCTCTTTTCTGGTGACTTCTACTGTTATAAAGATCTGAATACGTTTGGTCATGAAGCAGGGCAGTTCTTCTCCTTTGGAAGCAGAGCACATTCACCTCTGGGTCTGCTGACTTCTCACTCAGGTTTGCACTGGCCATGCCAGAGGAGCAATTCCAAGGCCTCAGGATTCAATGCTGTGTTCCACCCAGTGAGGCTCCCGTATGAATCTGAATTATGATCATTTGTGTTCAGATGAGATTTTGTGTGTGAGATTTTGTGGGTGTGCGAGGTGGAGTCTCACTATGTTGGGGTCTGGCCTTGAATCCTGGGGCTCAGGAGAGCCTCTTGCCGCAGCATCTCTAGTAGCCATGACTACAGGCATGTACCAGCTTCATATGAAATTTTGAATGAAGCTCACTGGGACTGTTTAACCAAGTACAGGTTTTTAAGTTTTTTATTTGGCCATTTCCCCCCAAATCTTTAGGATCTTTCCAGCCCCTTCCTGTGAAGGAAGGGGGTCTGGGCCTACTGATTGTTTTTTTAAAGACAGGATCTGTCTGTGTAGCTCAGGATGGTCTTGAAGTCACTGTGTAGCACAGGCTGGCCTCAAATTCATGGTGCTCCTCTTGCCTCAGCTTCCTGAGTGCCGGGATTACAGGTGTGGGCCACGGCATGTGCCCACTGATCCTGATGGTATATGAGAAGGTGTTGTTCTCTTCCAGTGCACTTGGTCTGGATGGGTTTATGCTCAGAGACCTGGATTTATGACTGTATTCCTTGAGGGTCATTTCCACCTGGACATTTATATTCTGAACAAAGGCACGAACCAGCAAACTCCTCCTCTTACTTCCTGTCTTTGATCCTTTCTGAGTTGGCACACTGAGATCTGCTCACAAGCCTGAAATCACACTCAGGACTGGCTGACGTAAGCAGTTGTCCTCCCTTCCACAAGCCCACTGACCGTTGCTGACCAGCCGCCCAAGTGCCTCTTCATCCCAGTCCAGAGAGAAGCCCTAGAATTCAGGGGGTCCCATCTGCACCACCTCTGACCAGGGCTCCTGAAGTTGAATATGTTGAGTGCTGGAAACTGACTCTCTAATGAAGTGCTCCATCCCGTGGAGTTTCTAGAATGTTTCTAGCTTGGCTCTGCCTCCTGTAACTCCCAGCGCTGTCATCAGGAGAAATGAAGAGGGAGCATGTCCACACTGCCTGTGTCCTCCTGAATGTGTGGTCCATGTGTGAACCCAGTCCCTTCTGCACCTGCAGCCTGGATTGTCTGCTGCTCTTCCCCAGGCCCCTGCCTGCCACTGCCCACAGCACCATGGTGTTCCTGCTGCTCTGTCGTTTCGCACACGAGGCTCAGGATTCCTGGCTCACCTGTTCAGAGCTCGTGGGATTCAGAGTCAGTCTGTTGCATCTTCTCATTTGTAGGACTTTATGTTGTTCCTCGCACTCTGTGGGATGAATATGCACTGTTCTCCAGGATTGCTGAAAGGAGCCTTGGCTTTGTGCTACTCTCATTTAGTGTGAAGAATTAAGTGGAAGAAGTATGCTGCGACCCAGTGGTTCCTGAGTTCAGGAAAGAGCAGTCAGATGCACATTGCAGCAAGCTCCAAGACGCGGCCCACTGAATATGATGGAAGCCATATCAAAAAGCATGCTCTGCAAAAGTGTGACCACCCACATCATCTGCATATTGTCAGGTACCAAAGACTAAAAAAATGTGTACTTCCACTCATGTCACCTTTTTGTAGCATGACTTGTAGTTTTATAGCATGGCTTGTACTTGTGTGACACTTTAATGTAAACTCTCCTTCAAAACACAGTTGTGTAATTATCTACTTATAATTATTGATTTCATATCAGTCTGTCTCTACTAAACAGTAAGCTCCATCAGATCAGGACTTGTGTGTCCTCTGTGTTGGCAGGTAACAGGTGCTCAGTAAAATTTGTTGACTATAGAAAGTTGGCTGAACCTTATGTTTGACAAGGGGGCTAAATGTGTTCACTGGGAAAAAAATAGCCTCTTTAATAAATGGTGTTGGAAAAATTGGCTTTCCACATGCCAAAGACTGAAAATAGACCCATGCCCATCACCATGCACAAAACTAAAGTCTAAATGGATCAAGGATCTAAATATTAAAACAGAAACACTAAATCTACTGGAAGACAAAATAGGTAAAAACCTTGGAGACATAGGGGTAGGGAAATAATTCATGAATAAAATGCAAACTGCACAGGAAATACTTCAAAGACCCTACAACTGGAGTCTCATATTACTAAAAAGTTTTTGCACTTCAAAAGAAATCACCAACAAAGTGAAAAGAAAACCCACAGCATGGGAAAGAATCTTAGCCAACAATCCCTCAGACAAAGAACTTATATCCAGAACATATAAAGAACTGAAAAACATCAAGCCCCCCAAATTAAAAAACCCTCTCCAAAAATGGGCATCGGAGATGAACACACAGTTCTCAGATGAAGATATAAAAATGGCAAATAAATACATGAAGAAATGTTCACCATCACTGGCCATTCGAGAAATGCAAATGAAAACAGCATTGAGATTTCACCTCACCCCGGAAAGAATGGCTACCATCAAGAAATCAACTGATAACAAATGTTGGCGAGGCTGTGGGAAAAAGGAATACTTCACTGTTTGTTTGAGAGCAGACTGGTGCAACCACTGTGGAAATCAGTATGGAGATTCCTCAAAAAAGTAGGATTGGAAGTTCCATTCAATCCAGCTATTCCCCTCCTGGGTATTTTCCCAGAAAAATTGAAAACATCAGGTCACAGAGATATATGTGCACCTATGCAGCACAATTTGTGATAGCTAAATCTTGGAAAAAACCAAAATGCCCGTCAACTGCAGAGTGGATGAAAAAAATATGGTGTTTTTATACAATGGAATATTACTCAGCCATAAAAATGAAGATCTTGCGGCCTTTATAGGTAAATGGAGGCAACTTGAAAATATCCTCATTAGTGAAATAAACAAGACTCACATTAGGAAATATCACATTGTCTCTCTAATGTAAAAAATAAAAACTGACCAAATACTGGATCCAAAGAGTATGATAGATATTGTGAAAGTAAAAGGGAAGAAACGTACTCTAAAGAGTATAACAGTATGTATAGTGTGTAAGATAGATGACCATATTACTGAATTTCTGTTGGAACATTGAACAGAAGGATTTGCATTGTCAATGTCTGAGTGTCTAGCCACTATCTATGGTTTGATTTTGTGACTTTGGCAACTATTTTTTAAGATGACAATAAGTAATGTATCAACTAGTGATTCTATGATGAGAATTTTTTTTAAATTCGATATTGTTCTACCCTTCTTTTCTATTTTAATGTTCTCTTATTTCTTTGAAAAAAAAGGAAAAATATGCAATATAACACCTATTGTTAAATTTCTTTCATTCTGTTTTGAAAACCTATATTGTTATTGTTTTGAGTTTGCTATTGTTGTTTATGCCTTTTGCTTTTTGTTCTTCTTTTCTGACTTTTCTTTTTTAAATAAAATAAATAAATAAAATAATTTTATGCAACAAGAACAACAAAAAAGAAAGTTGACTGAGTAATTTAATTCATCAATTAAACTTACTTGTTCTATTAATTTGAATTAAACTGCTATAGTTTGGATCTGATAAGTCCCTCAAGGGCTCAGATGTTAAGGACTTGGTCTCCAGCATGATGTTGGGAAGTGGTGGGAACTTTGGGAGTCAGGTCTTCAGGTCCCTGGAGGCTTCAGCCTGTGGAGGAGATTATGGATGGGGCTGTGGCCCCTTCCTTACATTTTGCTCCCCAACTGTGAGGTGAGTGACTTTGCTCTGCCATGCACTTCTCCCATGATGTGCTCCCTTGCCAGAGGCCCAAAGTAACAGGGCCAACCTACTGTGGACCAGAACCTTCAAAACTCTGAGCCAAAATGAATCTTTTCTCTTCGTAAGTTGGTGGTCTCAGGTATTTGTTACAGTAATTGAAAGCTGACTGACACACAGACCCGACCCACAAGGGAAGTTTCTCACAGGAGGCAAGGCTGGTGAAGATCATTTCAGAGGGTATAAAGGCACAGGTAAGCACACAGGCAAAGGCATGGCTTGAGAAGTGCTGACCATGCAGACTGACACATAAAACTAAAATCTTCTGTGTGGTGAGAGGGGTCAATGAAAAGCCCAACTGGTAAGGGTCAAAGATTATGTCAGGCATGGGAGGCTGAGGCAGGAGGATGTCAAGTTTAAGCCCAGCCTGGACAACTTCCTGACTTAGGGAGACCCTGTCTCAAAATGAAAAAGGGATGTGGATATAGTCATAGTTCACTGTGAAGGTGTGGAGTTCAAACCTCACTACTGCTTCTACTAATACTACTGATACTACACACACACACACACACACACACACACACACACAGTCCAAGAGTCAAAAGTTAGTGGTGGGAAGTTATCCATAAATGAAATTAAATCAAAGAGGAATAAAGGGCTAGAAAGCAATATAATGCAAGATTGAGAAAGCTCACATAAGACACAGAGGAAGCAAGGGCACAAGGTCATGGAGGTCCAGCAGAGGAGGGCTCCTGAGTAGAGCGTTCCGAGGACTGGGCTGCAGTGAGTGCTCTGACTAGACCTGACCAGTTTGAGCTGTGGGACGCTGGTCCCATGCTTTTTGTCCTAGGAGTCTGTGGGAGCCCTGAGAATTGTGGGTCCAGAGGAGGAATCTGAGATTCAAAGTGTGGAAGGAATTCACACAAATCTGTGTTACTGGTAGAGACAAAAGTGTCACCCTGTGCATGTAAAGTTATACTGCCTGTTTCTAAATTTTTACTGCTGCTGTAAAGAAATATGACATTTTAGTGTGTTGATCTCATATCTGCAACTTCGCTAAACTCACTGGTTTGTCCTATGAGTTTTTGAAAAAGATTTCTTTGGATTTTTTGACTAGGCAATCTTATTATCAGTGAATATATACATAGTTTTTTTTTTCCTTTTGAATCTCCAAAGTTGATAACATTTTCCTGTCTTATTGCCCTGGCTATAATCTCTAGAACTAATTGAATAAGAGTGGGAAGTCTTGCCTTTTCCCAATTTGGGGAGTAAAAGTATTCAGCCTTTCACTATTAAGACAATTTAGTTATAGAGTTTTTCTAGTTTGGTTTGTGTGTTTATTTGTTTTGAGACAGGGTCTCACTATGCAGTTGAGCTCAGGGAAGTCCTCCTGCCTCAGCCTTATGAGTGCTGGAATTATAGATGTGTGTCACCATTCCTGGCTTCTAGCTCTTTACTAGGTCAAAAAAGTTTCCTTCTGTTCCTGGGCTGCTGAGTATTTTATTTTTGTTATGAATTTTTACTTTACAGCATCCACTGGTGTGATTATCTGGATTTTCTTCTGTGCATGGTTATTACTATGGAAGATTGCACTAATTTGATTTCCAAATATTGAAACCATCTTACATTTCTGAATAAACTCCATTGGTCCTAATATATTTTTCTTTATATATAGTCCTAGGTTTGATTTTTTAATATTTTGTTGAGATCTATGTTCATAAGAATGTTAGTCTGTTGGGCATGGTGGCATACCTTCCAAAAACAAAAATAATAAAATAAAAATGATATATTTTGTCTCTAGTAATTTTCTTTGCACAGAAGTCCAATTTATGTAATGTTGACATAGCCCAATCTGAGCCAATGTGTCAAACTTAGTCTAGCAATCTAAAAAGATTATATGTTATTGCTATGCTGAGTTTAAGTGTAACATGATAGTTTAATTGTAGACAATAAGACAGTGGAGCCAATTAAATGGTCTTGATAAAAGAACAGAACAATTTTGGTTAAAAACTCAAAATTTCTTTACGTTTAAAAATTTTTTAAATGTTTTTTATTTTATCTGAGGTGCTGTCCATGAAGATTTTTTCCCAATTTGTGGGTTTTCTTTTCACTCTGCTGGGAACCTCTTTTGACATGCAGAAACTCTTTAATAAGATGTGGTCCCAGTTATTGATTCTGGGAAGTACTTCCCGTGTACTGTGGTTCTTGTTCATGAATTCTCTTCCTACCCCTATATCTTTGAGGTTTTTACCTACTTTGTCTTCCAGCAGTTTTAGTGTTTCTGTTTTAATATTTAGATCTTTAATCCATTTAGATTTTAGTTTAGTGTATGGTGATAGACATGGGTCTAGTTTTAGTCTTCTGCATATGGACAGCCAATTTTTCCAGCACCATTTGT
>PVJX010043271.1:0-13752 GCA_004027295.1 Dolichotis patagonum
TCCCCATTTATGTGTTGAACTCCATTCCCTAAAGTTATGGTACTAGGAGGTAGGCTTAAAGGGAGCCAATTAAGGTTAGATGAAGTCATGAATGTAGAAGTTCCATGAGTGAGACTAGTGCCTTTATGAGAAACATCAAATTTCTCTCTCTCATTTTCTGTCTCTCACTCTCATTCTCTCTCTCTCTGTCTTGCTGTGTGTGTGTGTGTGTGTGTGTGTGTGTGTGTGTGTGTGTGAGTGCCCTTGTCATATGAGGATATAATGAGAAGGTGACTATCAGCAAACTAGGAAATGGTTCCTCATAAGGCACTAGGTTTATGAGCCTCTTGATGTTGGACTCTGCAACCTGTAGAACTATGACAAATATATTTTTGTTCACACTGCTCAGTTTATATAGTATTTTGTTATGGTAGCACAAACTGACCAAGGCAACTGCTACATTTGTATTCTTTCTTCAGTTCTGACTTCAAATTCTACTTTTTCTGTGACTTTGTACTGACCACCTTATGTGATTTTCTCTTCTCCTCTCTGACTTCACTCTGTTGTTTTATCTATACCTCCTAAATTTTTTATTTTTTCAGAGTTTGGCATTGTAGCTCTTTGTTTGCATAAACCTTTTATATGGTTTATTAGAATGAAGAGTGTCAACATTTGACTATTCTGCCAACATTCTCCAATGGAACTTTCTGTGATGACTAATAGTTTGCACTTACACTATATAATATGGAACTGCCAGCCACACTATGACAATGAAGTATTTAAATTGCCCAGTGTGGCTAAAGAACTGACTTTTAATTTTACTTGATTCAATCCACTAAACTTCACGTTTAGTCACATGTAACTAGTACTAGCACATTGGGGCTCATAGTGAGCTATCCATAGCATGTAGCAGTGTTTTCTACTTTGGAACTATTTAACAACTATTTGTTGATGGAATGTATGAAATTTCCTTTTAAAAAACAGTGTAACCACCCAACTGCCTTCTAAATCATTCCTAGAGTCTAATCACCCCTTCCTGTTTCCTACTGCCACTTCCTCTCTGAGCTTTCTAATCCCCCCAAATCCTTTTGTGTGGCCTTGTTTACAGTAGCTGCTGAGTGGATTTAAATGCTCACAAACACCCAGTCTACTTCCTGCCCTCTAAACTCTTGCAGGTGAGCTGTGAGCTTCCCGCTTTGGAGCAGAGGAGAGGAAGATCTTTATCTCTACAGGCTCATCTCCTCTCCAGGGCTGGTGTGCCAGTGCCTGCATTTTATAGTCTACTCTTAGACTTCCAGAAATTGTCCTTCCTATCCCTTTGGGTCACTTTTGTTGTGCTGCTAAATATAGTAAAAGTCTAAATTTCAGTTTCTCATACCTGATATTTTCCAGGTTAGAAACATCAAATCACTTTTACGTGTAGCAAATAATCTTGTGTATCACTTTCATTCAATTATGCAGATGGCACAACCATTTGTTTCTAATTTGTAGTGTCTGAAATAATGTAAATACTCTCTTTAAACAGTGTTGAAGAATAACTGGAGAATTCTTTCACTTCAACAACTCAGAAAATGTTAAATTTCACTGAAAAATAATTTAAAATAAAACTTTAAAGTGAAATGGACAGGCTGCAGACATCAAAGGGTCCAACACATTTATTTTACATTTAACAAATATAACTGTGGCCATTTAAAATGATTTTCATAAAACTTCAGTTGCCTACAGCAGAGAGAAACAAAAATATATTTTATTTCTGCAGACCTCTCCATTAATTAACAGAGTCCTAGTTTATAGGGCTATTAAAATGTCCCTTATTTAAATGGGCAAATTAAATTGAATCACTTAATTTTACAGCTATAAAAAGTAAAATGCTATTTTTATTCTTCTCTCTCTAGTAGTCATGTGGAATCAGGTAATGTAATAACATCAGCCTCATACAAAAATTCAGTGTCTGGAAGAGAAGGAAACATTTGCTTATTTTCCCTGCATTTTTATTAGATGCTGGACTTTGTGGATGTCACTTCCCATGAGTAATTCACCCAGCATTTGGCCGTATTCCTGTTTAGCTGCTGTTTCTTAGGAGACATTTAGAATTGCATCACGTTGTGATTTAGCACATGTGCACTTGGGCACACAAGAACTTAGAGTCAAATGTAACTAAATATTTCACAGAAAAAAATAAAGTCACCAATTTTTTTTTAAATAAAGCTTTTATCCAATAAACATTTTTAGGCAACTAGTCACATTATACTCCATTGTCATACAATTTCCAGTTACACTGAAGTATTGGATCTGCTATGCTATACAATGGTTGTGTTCTACAAATTCGCCATTTCAGTATCAAGGGAATAATAACTCATTTTCAAGATAGTGTTATTAAAATGTACATGCTGTCAACTGACAATTTCTCTTGCTCTAAATATAACAAACTATAAACACAGCCATTCTGGGTAACCAGGTTAGTAATATAGTCTGCTTAAATGAACACAGTGTTACCTTTGAATCCACCTAGTACCAAAACTAAGCCAAAGATAGTACCAGAATATCTTATGAAATAGAAGTTTTCTAACACTTTATAACATAGATAAGAATAAAGTATTCAAAATTAATATACTTTATGCAGTGTGCTCTGATGAAGTTTAAGTTACTCTGCTTTTACAGTTTCCTTAGACTCATTCACCTACCTTAGTTTTCCGTGCTTCTTATCCCTCTTCTACACAGGACACTGCACAATGGTTCTCTTTGGCCCAGCTTGTAATATTTATCTCCAATTAAAAATGAGTGCCAGCTATTTAGTAAGTTATAATTTGGTAAGAAAATTTTATATTATTCTGTTTTATTTAAACTTCTCGATTTAGCCTCCGGAAAAATCAGCTCAGTCTGAGATATACAAATATTTTGCACACAAGGACTATCTACAATAATATCACACATGAGTCAAAAACCATTAGAGATTCATGCATTGACTAGAAATGGTTCTAAACTGTTGAGACACTCTTCCAAACAGTATGGAATTTTCTTCACTTGCAAGCACCCAGCATGAGATAGGCCCATGTTTCAAACAAACCATCTCATACTATCTGCATTACAACAGACATTGGTGGGTTAGTGTGTTGCAACAGTATTGAAATAATCTCAAGGCAGAATGTGGGTCTTTTGAGAAATAATCACAGCTGAGCTGCAGACTCAAAGCCAGACCCAGGGAATAATTTATTAACCAACTACATAGCTCAATAAAAAAAATTTCCTATCTTTAAAAAGGAAGGAATTTTTAAAAGCACTAAAGATTGTTTGAATTTAATACAATGAAAATTCAGCTAAATAATGCAAAATGTTTTCTTTACTGTGATGTATATATATTATACATATATATAATATATGTGTTTTAGAATAGAAAGGGAAAATATTAAAAATATGTAAATAATTATATAGTTAAGTCAAATCCAAAGTACTTTGAAAAATAGTAAATATAGCATGATGGAACATTTTTGGGAACATAAATATATAGACCAAACTATTAATGATGATTTTCTTCAGATATTTTAGAGATTTTTTAAATGCTATCTCTAATAAATTTCTCTACAATGATTGTAAATTTTTTTCTGTAACTAGAAATAATTTTTGAGTTTAAAAGTTTAAGATCCCACAATCTTATTACCGCATCTATATCCAAAGAGACTGAAATCAGTATGCTCATTGCAACATTATATGCAATAACAAGATAGGGAACCAACCTAAGTGTTCATTAGCAGAGGAGTGGATAAGGCATATACTCAATGCAATACCATCCACTCATTAAAAAGAAGGAAAAGTCATCTTCAAGGGCATAGATAAATCTGAAGAACTTTATGTTAAGTCCAACAAAGCAGACCAAGAAAGACAAATGCAATGTAATGTCACTTATGCACAAATCTAAAAACATTGAACTCAAAGAAGTAGAGAATAGAGTGGTAATTCCCAAGGACTGGGAGTGGGGAGAACTGGGAAAAAATAAAGTAAAACATTTACAATTTTAAAAGAATTACTGACTGGAACTAGAAGCAACACACTGTCTAATAATATCAGCAAAAGCAATAACAAGAACAACAATAGAAAACACTGCTCCGGGCTCTCTTTATAAATTTATTGCAGTTAATGCTTACAGAATTCTGAGATTCCTGTATAACTCTTGTTGTTGGGTATATCCTGTCCTGTGGAGGAACCTTAATGTCTGGAGCCAATCTTAGTCTCTCTTGACTTCTGATGTTGAAGATCTCTGGAAGATTTTCTCTTTTTTTTTAATTTTTAAAAAATTGTTTTGTTTTTGTTTTTGTTTTTGTGCCAAAGATTGAACTCACAACCTCACGCTTACCAGGCAGGTGCTTATGCCGCTGAGCTAAATCCCCAGCCCCGGAAGATCTCCTCTTAGGCCTTCCCTTGACTGTTAGGTCTGGTGATGAATGACAGAGACCCAGTATGGCAGGTTTTAACCAGCTTCTGCACCCACATCACAAGAGTCTCCACACAGTCATGGTTATAAGACAGTTGCTATAACTTTACTATCATTGCCTCATTCCAGACCCAAGAATAATAACAACAGAAAAGACTTACTTTCATAAGAGACGGGATTATTTGGATTACTTGCATCTGGTTACATCATAACTATCATGTCAGTGATCATGTTCTTCTCTGTATATGCTAAATATATATGTTCAGATGTCAGAAAAACAATTTCTGCCAATTCCCATTATTCATATTTGTCAAAAATTTATTGATCTAGAGCCTCAGTCAATAGTCACAGTTAGTAGAATGGTTCATACACAAATACTTCACATCGGCAGATTTAATGAAAATGTTCCATTCTTAAAAGTGAAGTTTTCAAAAAAAAAAAAAAAAGTAAAGTTTTCAATCTGCCATGAATCACTTCCCATATCACTAGTGAATCATCAGGCCCCTACTGGAGACCTGGCATTGACAGTGAAGTGACATTTACTGTTCTGTAGAATATTTACTGAAAGGCTACTTAGCAAGTCACTTCATTCATTTATGAATTGAACTGTTACTATGTGTCAGGACCAGTATTTTTTAAAGTATAAACATAAACCACAGAATTTTGCTTCATATGGTTATGCATGTTTAGTATAAACAGAGTGACATTGTGAGAAAAGGAGGAACATACAGAAACAGTTAATTACAATATGATGTATTGTATGCTAACAGAATAAATTATTAGAGCATAGAGAAGAGGGAAAGGCCTTTTATCCAAAAAAAACAATGTTATGTCTATTAAAAGCACATTATGAATATAAATATCCTCTAGGATTATACAACTGTAGCTTCTATGGAGAAATCAAATTAATACACAAACACAGTGGGCATAAGACTCAGTGAGATTTACTTAAACTCTTGTGTGATCTCATTTAGGGGAATAAGCATTCTCATTAGCACAATTTTATTTGCAGGTATAGTGGGAATAGCCAAGATATTATCTAAATACATTTTAATCCTAGGTAGTCTATAGTTCCTTATATTAAAAAAAAGTCAAGCCCAGACACCTCCTATTTTAGAGATGTGTGTGTTTATGTAGAAAACATATCCCCACGCTTGTTAGCTGAATCACGAGGCTTACTGAGATCGAAGTGGTATAAGTGTGCCCATCAGAAGGTTAAAAAGGGACTACCAGAGCCACCCATCTGAGTACGACAGAATATAAAAAAGGAGTCAAGATGTATCAAGAAATAATGACAGAACTAGATTCTTCAGTGTCTAATCCCCACCATCTCTAACATCTTTGGAAATCCAACATCCCTGAGCTGTGATTCACTTTCCCTGATATAATTTGGGGGATGGAGGAGCTCCACCTTTCCCTCTTGTCTCATCCAACATGCATCCAATATGGGAATGTCACACAATGAAATATATCTCTTGGTAGCCTGAAGTAGTTCTTTTATGTGTTGAACACCCCTGGATTCTATAAGCTCCAAGGAGGGCATGAAGAAGTGCCTGTCAGAAGCCAGGCGTGAAATCAAGGACAGCAGAACACAGAGACTTAAAATTTCAGGCAGTAGCTGAAACTCTAAAACATACAGCATGGCTCCTAAAACCAGCACAGGTCTGCAACCCCAGGGGGCCAGGGCAGATGAGCTTTCCTGACAAGACTCCACAGAACAAGGACCTGCATTCGCACCACCCCAACTCTGCTGCCACCGTAGAACTACTGTGTCACACTGGCCCTGAATCCCCAGATATATCCCTAGGAGAAAAGCAGGGAAAGAGTTGAGGAATCTGAGAGCATAAACATTTACCCTAAAGAGGCTGAGTCACCCCAAAGAAATTATCTAAACAGGAAGAGACAGAAATGTAGTTAATTAGCAAGATTAAAGCACCCCAACCCTCAACATTATGCCCCTAACAAGCAGCGTTAATAAGCTTAGGAGAAAGATTAAATCATTATCAAGATTTCTGCAAGCTTTAGAGAAGTTTAGAGAGGAAATTATATGGACTAGTTATTGCAGGCCAAATAGTGTTTATTCTGTTCCACCAATGCCTAGCAATCAAAGGTTGATCCTATAGTGCAAAGTGGCCACCATTCAATTAACAAGCTGCATTGACCATGGTGTGGAAAGACGGACTCCTCAGTAGTGACATCACTAGACCTTGATGTCAATAAAGCCCATTCTTTAATCAGTTGCTTGCTGCTACTTGCCTTCTACTACCAAGTAGGTAGTTTGTGAGGGAAGCCAGCCCCAGCTGCCTCTCCCCTAGCTCTCTGTTTCTCATGTGATGGTCCAGAGACCCATTTCCCCTCATGATTACGAGGCAGATAATAAGAAAAAGTGAAATCTATTGACAAATTGGGTAGATGTTTTGGTAGCATAGGGAAAAAAGTCAGATTGGGAGATAGAAGACAGAGTGGCTATTTTGTTACCAACTTTCCATGCAATGTGTCTAACTTACGGAAAATGTCCTGAAGTAAATTTGGAATGTTGAGGTGACCAGACCCTTATCTGAAGGCTACTTCTAACAAAAACATTGTCTGCCCTGAAAGTCTAAAAACATTAAGTATATAGTTTCAAACTTACTCCAATGGTATGCTGACTTATGCCAGACAGAGGGAGATCAGAGGCATCTCTTCTTCACTCTGAATTTAGTGCTGTTGCCATATGTTATGGCTTGTGTCTGAATGTCCACACAAAGTCTCTTGTGGTCATGGGGGGCAGTCTTTTCAGAGGCTGCACCTAGAGTTTGTGAGTTGTGGTCTAGTGCTGGGATTAAGGGTATGAGTGTTACACCTGCCCTAGGGCAGGTACAATGAATGCATACAATATAAGGAACAGGAAGAGGCTTCTCTGTCTGTCTTTTCTCTCTCTCTCTCTCTCTCTCTCTCTCTCTCTCTCTCTCTCTCTCTCTCTGTCTCTTCCCCCTCTCATTGCTTTTGCTGTTTTCCACTTCCATGATCAGTTGTCTTCTGCCATGTACCACCCTGCCTTGGAGCCTCCCGACTATTGACTGAAACCCCTCACACTGTGAGCTAAATAAACCTTTCTTCCTGAGCTAAATAAACCTTTCCTCCTTTAACTTTAGGTTCAGGTATTTTGTCTCAGCAAGGAAAGAAAAGTAACTAAGATACCATGGTAGCTTGAAATCAGCTATAGTGGGGAGTAATTATGCATACAAGTGACAAAAACTAATAAGGCTTTTGATTTTAGGAGTGCTGCTCTGTGTGTGTGTGTGTGTGTGTGTGTGTGTGTGTGTGTGTGTGTGTGTCAGAGAGAGAGAGAGAGCATGTGTGCATGCATGCATATGCATGCTTGCATGTGTGCATACACTGTGCTATATCCCCACACTAATATGCATATGTATATGTATCCTCAGACTCTAGACACACACCTACACAGACACACACACACACACACACACAACACATATGTGTTCTTTTGAGACAGTTAAGTGGTTAAGTTATCCAGGCTGGGTTCAAACTTACAATACTCCTGCCTCAGCCTCTTAGAGTGGTAGGATTACAAATGTGTTCTACCACATCAGTAAGCACTAATTCCTGCTCCTTTAACAACATGCCACTGTTTTAGAAACTTATTTTTAATAGAACATGTCACAGCACTAGTGTATTAATATTCTCTTTAACAGATTTTCACAAATGCAGTGACTTCAAAGATAGGAATATTTCTGGTTCTACAGGTATAAGTCAGATACTGGCCTCAGTGGTCTAAATTCAAGCTCTTGCTTTCCTTTCTGGGAGCACTGGAAGAGAGTTCATTTCTGTGCCTTTTCCAGCCTCTAGAACCTCAAATCAGGGCCCTTTCCTTCTTGTTCAAAGCCAACATCAGCCAGTCATGTTTATCTCTCATGGTACCACCGCCTCTGTCTCCCTCTTCCACTTGTAAGAGACCTTGTGATTACAGTGGGGCCACACAAATGATCCAGAAAAATCCCCCTGTTTTCAGGTAACTTAATTACACACCTTAATTCCATTTATAATCATAATAACTCTTTGCAGGATAAGGTAACATCTTTGCTGGATGTAGGGAATAGGGTATGGGGATCTTTGAAGGGGTCACTATTCTGTGTTCCAAAGAATACATTTTGGGGAGAATCCTAAAATGCTTTGTACATTGGGGTGTGCATTCTCTAGTTTCTCTATTTAGCCTTTTAGAGCCTCATTGAATTGCTCTATAAAATGGGGATATGTTCTTTATCAACTTTCCAAAGTGGTCTGGTTTGACAAGTTAAGATAACTGACAAGATAATATCTTACAAACAGATGAGACTCTCTACATGTACATGTGCAGTACATTATTATTAACAATAATATACTGCAAGGTTTTATTTAAGGTCAAAATAATTCACCTAGTTTATAACTCAATCATCTTTACTCAAGCATTCTTTAGGTTTTCCAGAAGAGAGCTCACTCTGGCCCATTGCCAGAAGGAGATGTATGAGTGTAAGGACCGAGGACATAGGCTCAGCCTTTGATCATTTCAGATTTTCACAGGAGCCTAGATCTGGAGTGGGCTTCCTGAGCTCCCTTTGAACTGGTAGAAATCCTGATAAAACACAGGCTCTTCCAAATCCTTTGGGACCAGATCTGGGCAAATTCTCTCTTGTGTACTCACTCTTTTCTATGACATCCTTAAGCCAGAAGATAAGTGGGTGGGTGAGGGATAAAAAATGGGAAGCATTTTTAATAACTTTTCCCTTTTTGACACAATCTGAAACCCAGCACCTTTCCACAGGGAGTCCTGGAAGTAAACACTCCTCATTCTAAGTGCTGCTTCCAGAGTTGATGTTTCTCTTTGGATCTCAAATAAATCATTCCACTGCCTACTGAAATATAATTTTTACTTTTTCTCTATTTAAAAATTTGGTTTCTTTGTCTACTATTGCTTTTGTATGCTGATACAAATGCTAGATTTGGAGATGAGTTTGCTAATTCACCAATTGCTGACTGTTTTATCTTTCTGAATGGAGGAAATGCCTCCATTCTAGGATTTTTATTACGTTCATTGTTTCCTGCACCATTCACCAACCTTGACAAAGATTAAGTGCACAACTGGAAAAAAATGTATTATGTATTAAGGAATGAAGTATAGATTTTACCTGGAAAATAAATCTTAATAAATTAAGTGCACTTCACTGTGTGAAATTTCACGCTGTTTTATTCTGCCTCTAGGTATTTTAGACCAAGGTGAGTACTTGTGATTTGTTAGTTATCAGCCTCTGATAATCCTGACACCACCCTAGGTTGGTCACATAATCCCCCGCCCCTGGGCCTAGAGATCCTTTGCAATCTGTGTTGGATTATGCTTGCATCAACAAAACCAGCCAGGCAAGAGTGTGACCTGGGCAGCGCTCAGGTTACCAGAACAGGATCACTTTCTGTTTTGTTTTGACTCCATTGTGAGGATTTCTAGTGTCATATTTAGAGTCTTCGGTGTGGCACTTTTCTTATAACCCTGTTACCACTCAGCTCAAAAGAAAACTGTCCCTCCAGGGCTTTCCTTCAAGGAACCAGCAGGGCAGTGGGCGCCGCAGCACGTCTTGGCAAAAAGGGCTTGGACCAGGTTAGGTCAAGCGCTGGGGTTTCCATGGGCTTGTCCTGCCTTTGCCTTCCTGAAAATGACATAAGCCTTTGTATTAGGAATGCGCAAAATATATGTGAACAAGGAGAAGCAGCAAGCCTTGAAGCCTAAAATGTTTCCAAAGAGAATAAGAAAAGTTAAAAATAAACAAACAAAAAAGTGTGCTAAAGTGGAGAGTGGGAAGAATAATCATGAAACTTAGGTAAGGCCTTTCTTTACTTTCAGACTATTTTAAAAGCACACACACACATTGACACAATTTGTGCATATGTGTACGCATACACATATGTGTGTGTGTGTGTGTGTGTGTGTGTGTGTGTGTGTGTGTGTGTGTACATATATTATGTTTGTTTTAGGCCCTGGGCTCACTCAGCAAGGTTTAGTGTGCTCCTAAATAATAGAGTTTAAATAGCATAGTATGGCTACTCAAGGAAATCAGCTGTATAGATTTCCAAAGAACAGCACTGTCTTGCGGAAAGACTGCATCACACAACAGAGAGGTCCTCAGGAATTTAGGAAGTGGGAATCTAAGAAAGTATAGGTTTGTCATAAGATATCAAGGCCTAAATCTGCTTCAAGTAATCCAACTTCATTAAAATGCACCCCGCACATTTGATAGAAGCATTGTTTTAGATTCTGCTGAAGACAACAAACTAGGGAAACAGGGGCCTGGCTTTAATGAAATCATGATTCTGGCAGCTGATTAGAGATGAGTTGATAGAAAGCAATATATCACGTAGGAAATATTTCCAGGCAGTTAGAATTAGACCCAAAGGTTTAATTTGGTCAAGAAAAACAAACATCTTTGAAACTGGACCTTAAAGTATTTCAACCTCTGAAATCTGGAGAAACTCTGGATTTCCTTCCCTATTTAGTCACCATGAAATCTGTTTCTTCTTCTTAAAGTTCCCTTTTACCACTAAGTATTTTTTGTTGACACTACCTAGTTCTAATTGTTCATGCATTGTCGTGCAGCTGTCTGTTAAGTTACAGTTGCCTCATTATAAATTACTTGCCCTGTGTATTTTCACATCTCCAGAAAGAATGTATACTTTTGAGAGAGTGTGTATGCTTGTCTACCTTTCTTTAAGGATGTGGTCTCTATTCTTTTCCTTGGAAAGCCCTGCAGCTTTCCATAAAACATTGATATTTAGATATTCATAAACTTTTATCTTAATGTTAATTAAATGTTAACACAGTAACAGAAGTTTGAGTTCTTTCTAATTCTCTGGATCTTAATTGCTTTGTCCTTGAGAAAAGACAAGAACTCTAGGAGAATCCCTGAGGAATGGTCTTCAAGGATGGTGGTTAGGCACATTTATCTATTCAGAGATATATAATCTTAGAGGAAACTGAACCACCAACTTAAATTCTCTCCAAAATCTCCTTGGAAAGACACTCCCAAAGGGCCCTAAGAAGGGTTTATCTCAGAGAACAGATGTGTCTAATGCTCATATATGTTTAGTGAAGTTAAAAATTCCATATATATGTTAGAACTCAGCAAAATTTAGTTCTTCACTATCTCATGCTAGTGAAGTTTTCACCACACATATTTGCATGTGCATGGAATCAAGGAATAAAAAGTTCAGCACTATCTACAACACTTGAATAAAGCTGGCTCAAAGGAAAGAATTCTTTCTGGGGCATTTTAATCCTAGAAGGCCTGAATTCTTCAACAATGAGAAATGAAGTCTACTTCTTTCACCTTAAATCTAGGAGGCCTCAAGATGGGGATAACCAATATAACAGAAGTGATTTCTAAGAATGAGTAACAAAAAGCCATAAAACTATCACTTATTTTTTTCTGGAATGTACATTCATAAGCCCAGAGCCAATGAGTTAGCAATTCAACTGCCCAGTGACTGCTACATCATGAGTAAGCTCAGCCACATGGAGATGTATTAGATTGACAATGTGTCCAAAGTACACTGTGTTTATTAGCAGATGTACACATCTACTTCATTGAATAAATATTAACTGAACTTCTATTTCTGTAGCCTATTTCAAACTTGATAAAGATGAACAAAATATCCTTTATAATTTACAGGCTCCAGGTGACTGTTACTACTGAAGTTTAACAATACTTTCAACAAATTGAACTGACCTCATTATTCATATAATTATATTAACTGTATTTCACATACTTGAACTTCAGATGTTTGGATTTCCAGTCTTTTGAGTTAGCATAATCAAACTATCTAGTGAGATAATTTTTAGAATCTGCCTAAGATCAGCCTAGCATTAATATATTTGGAATTATTGAATGGGTGGTCATGATTCATTAAACTTTATTTCTGCCACAGCTCAAACCTAGTTTCTCACATGGACCTGGCTTCTCCTCAGCTCCAGTTCTAAGGTGAGAACTAAATTTCTGTGGGATAAAGTAATTTTTGCATGATGCACATATTTCACAATGAGAGATGGTGAACACTTCACTGTTTTTTAAAATCTCTTTACAGTCAGGTGTCAAAGTTGAGGATCTTCTCCAAGATATAGCCAGAGATAACATCCTAAAACTTAGAAAAGCTAATTCATGAGTTCCTACCAGCAATAAAGAAGACATTTGAAGGAATGTACATACACTGTACAAATATACCAGTTCCTTGAAAAAACATTCAAGGCACAGTAATCAGTGTCATGGAAAACAGAGCACATATCACCAAGAGCCACCTTTCTCCTTGCCTCCCATTTTGCTCTGTGGCTGACAAAATCAAACAGCTGTGAAGTGAACCATCTTCAGAAATTTACTTCAAAGCCGGCGGATTAGTCATCGTCTTCCCTAGACGTGCTGGAGAGAGCAGTAGATTGCCACAGATTCCTTCTTTCTAATTTTAAGCATGTTGCTACTGTGCCTAGATGTCTCCTGCTCTGGAAAACTGAATCCTTAGAAATTTAAATGAAGGTCCTGGTGTTGTAAAGCCAGCCTCAGGATCTCGATCTGTACTCCTGACAATCCTACCTGATGATTTTTTTTTCTGCGAATATCTGAGTAGTCTGGTCATGATATTTGGTGAATATCATGTGTTCTGGCCATATCTAGAGCATGTTATTCCATTAATGAAATATGTTTTCCCCAGTGAATCATAGTAGTATGCAACTAACCACAGGTTTGCTAATTGACATAATCCTAAAAATTAATCAGTGTGCAAAATTTAACTAGTACTGGATGAGGGTGGGAGAATGTAATATAAAATACTTTAAAAGTGTTAAAGGGCAAGTTAAGTTTCCAAATGTTTCTTCTGATAAGAGCCATGATGTAAAATATTTTTATTTGTTTCTATTATTTTCAGCTTGAAGTTCAGGGTAAAAACCAATTTGCCTGTTTTTAAGTGCAGGCAATCCTAACTGCAGTGTTTAAAATTGTTAAACCATGTATTTTCAATTATGTTCTTGAAATTTTAATTTCCTAAAACAATACATTTGTAATTATTCACCTATATCCACTTGAGTGAACATTGATCTACAAAGCTATTCAGCTCCAATAAGTTGCACCTGGGAAGGAGAATGAACTGTGGGTTCATTCATATGGTTAGAATTATTCTATTAGGCTACTTGCCCTGATTTTAGAAATACTATGCTCCACGTATTTAAATTATTCCCTTTTCTCTCAAAAGGCTAAAACCTTAATTGAAATAACTTCCTCCTTTTTTCAATCAGCTACAAAAGTGAAAGAAACAAATTGAGCCCTAGGATTAAA